>JAMKQA010146071.1:0-10846 GCA_024699735.1 Posidonia australis
GATCTGTTCTCAGATTTCAGCACCAGAGTTTCTCCCAAAAGATTGAGTTTCTCTTGCAAAAGAAGGACTCTTCTCTCACAAAACGAGTGTCTTGGAATGGCTGCTCTAGGGGCCTTTTTATAGTGTTCTTTAGGAAGGTTACAAAGGGGTCTTGCAAACGAAAAGCCTCGAATATTCGTTGGCATATTCGTTTGCAAGGGTAACTGCCCGGAAGCTGGAAAGTCCGCAGTCGCGGTTGGGCGCCTGGTTGGTGCGCCACCTTGGTGCGCCAGCGCTGCTCACAAATGTCTGATTTGGGCTCTGGCTAATGGGTTTGGGGCTTGGTTTAAGGGCTAATCGCATCCAAAGTAACATAGGGACACTCATTCCTGAGTCACCTCAAAATCGGGGTGTCTACAAACGGTATTGGGAATTTGGTCTTATTTTTCCTGTGTTTTTTTTTTCATGGCACACAGAGTTGATAAGGAATCTGGACAATGAACAGAAACCTATACGATGCATTTGTTGAGTTTGATTTGCAGGTGTACATGTCCTTATGATTCTTAATTGGATGTCAATGACTATTGTGTCCTATTCTTATTCAAATTTCTAATGCATGCTTCAGTGATGGTTTCTAATTGGATAAGATATATGAAATCTTTTGTGTATATTTCTATTTATATCTCTTGTTTTCAATCTAATGTTTGAATATTAACTTAATTCAATATTCATTTCTTGTTACTTGTTTCTTCTTATAGGAGGAAGGAAACTAAATAGACTTATTATTGTTATTTAGAGGTTGTCATGAAGAATTTTTTTTGTTATAAAAGATATTGTAATTTTTTTGTTAATGAAGGCTGAAATATTTTTGTTGGTGAATATTGAAACTTTTTGTTGGTGAATGTCGAAACTATTTTTATAAATTATATATTTAGACTTATGTTTTGACTCATGCATAGAATTTCTATATATTCTTAAACAATGAAAAAGATTTGGATTTGATTAACGGTTAGAATACATGTATATTTCTATGACAATGATTATTAGATGTATGTGATAATTTAGAACTTGTATGCATGTATGTTTACAAACGGATTTTGATGAAAGTGATATCATTTTAGAATATTTTTATTATTATTTCAGAGCACTATATTAGTTGATGGTCGTAATTGTCGTTTATTACATTAGAGGCGAATAACAATGTTAGTTGTTAATGTTTAAACTTTGTCGACGGTTCTAACCGTTGTTGATGTTTAAACCTCAACAACAGTCATAACCGTTGTTATTATTTAAACTTCGCAAACGATTGTAACCATTGTTGATATTTAAACTTCAATGGTAGATGTGACTGTCGTGTAAATATATGTTGATGGTTCCAATCATATCATCTATAGAAAAATAATTTATAAAATACAAAATTAAAAAAATATAAGTTAACGTTAACAACTGTTAGTTATACCATTAAAGATGCTATTACGGCCAACGCAATATCGCCAACGATTGACCATTATTGAAACAAAAGACAACAATTATCTCCGTTGTTGAAATAAAAATAGATGACGATTTAAATCATTGTCTATAATCATTTCTGTGCTAGTGCATGCTGAGAGTTTGCATATGCATGGAAGTTGTTCGATGGAAGTTGTGTGAGAGACTTGGTTTATTGGAATCCATTTATTATAATCCATTTGTTACTTGCTTTGACCGATGCATTTGTTACAATTTATGTAAATCTAGGATAGTTTGGTTGTGTTCCAGGAAGAGAGGAGATAGAATATCGAGGCATTGCCAATTGGAGTTCTGGGTGATAGGGCATCGACAAGGTTCTGGTTGATCAATGGGTTTGAGATGATTATTTCTTTGCTTTACATGGACTGACCACGTTAATTTTTGGTCTAGTCTGAGATGCTTTGACTGATGGTGCATAAAGGATTTGGTGTTTCGTTGGAACTTAATTCGAAAAGAGAAACATTTTGTTCTTCTTTTTCAAGAATTGAACGAGTCAATGGCAACATCATGGCTAGTAATATAATATATAAGAACTAACATGTTAGAAAGTAGCCCTGCTGGTGCAACACAATCTAAATCAAAACGAGTCATACCATTTACCAGGTTGAAGTGTGGCTTCTCCACTCTCTACCTCATCCATGGCACTGTTACTCACACGTACTCCTATTGGACTCCTAACCTCGTGGTGCCCATTCGACCATACAATCTCCCCAAAATCATATCTCCCTTGAGAATGCTTAAGTGGTTCTAGGGTTACACGGTAGGAGATCTTCTCCCTGTGCCAAGTGAAAACGAGGTGCTTCGGCTCAACCGTCACCCGGACTCCCTCTGGGCTAACGACACTGGCACAGTAGACCGAGCTTTCGTGCCGATTGACGTTCCGAAGTGTCCTCTCTACGGTGGTCGTATAATGGAGGTCCGACAAGATGATGGCCGGATAATTGAGGTCGATGTCGGCGTTCATACGATGTTTCGGACAAGCAACGTCGACCGTCGGCGACGGAAGAACCATGCGGCCGATTTGAGTTTGCCTGTAGCCAATGCTGCAAAGAAAGAGTACGTAGTCTCTAGTGTCGATGTCGTAGACGAGCCCTGGGTCCATTGCTTTCAATGGGTTTATGTGACCGGCACCGATGTCAAATGGATCGACGGCCTTCATTGTCCCTCTAGCTAAGATGCCATCTTTGCTTGTGTCTTTGCTGTATGCTACAGAAGCAACATACATATATATGTATAAATTATAACTGTTCAAATCATAACAAAGTATTAATTAGAGCATTTTTCCACGTTAACCTGTTGTCATCAGAGCAGACTTGATGGTGGCCGGAGACCAGTCGGGATGTGCCGACTTTAGGAGGGCGACAATGCCCGACACATGAGGACATGACATGGAAGTGCCGGAGTCGAAGTTCCACCTAACGGAACGGCGATCGATGGGCAGCGTCGACGGCGGTGATCTCGGAGGCCAAGCTGCCAATATATGCACTCCCGGAGCTGCCACGTCCGGCTGCCAAACCAACCTATGCATTGTATTAGATAGATGTATTCGTACGTATATATAACTCCTAGAATTAATTAGTTAATTTCATCACTTGTATACTTATTTCTTGTTGCACTAGTAAATTTTCAAGAGACATTCTCACAATTCTAGTGCAACAAAATAAATACAATTAATTAATTATAAGAAATGTATGTCTTCTAACATGCATGCTACTATACTAGTTTATAAAGGTAGAGATCGATCATAGAGATGTATAGACCAAACAACCACCTTGAGAATGTTGGGAGTCAAGGTGCTCGGTCCTCGTGACGAGAAGTATGCAACCATCGGTGCCGGTGAACGCCCGATGGTCGTCGTCGCAGGGAAAACCTTCACCTTGGGATCCCTAGAAAAAACACTTCAAATTACGTACTGACTAAATCCAATAAAAAACAAAACTAAGTCATGGTGTTGTGATCATATATATATATATATATGTATGTAGATATATGTCATACTTGGAAGCTTGGATGTAGTGCAAGATCTGTGTTCCTTGGAAGACGTCAACGTGGATGGAAGGGAGAAGGTCATCTCGAGCTGTTCTTTTTGTTAGTGGTTCCGCGAAGATCATTCCTGAGCCATCGATAGCAAACACGGCCAACGCCGCTGCGAGGCTCGATGCGGATCCAACGGTGGAGAAGCACAGCACAATGGAGTTTGTGGCCAACATCTGGCCTCTCCAATTTTGCAAGTCACAAGCCCTAGATGTTATAAAAGACATGGGGATTTAAAAGGATTACACCATAATAATTAAGTACCTTGTATAAATCTTGTAGAATATGCATAACAGCTATCTTGAACTTTCTTATAATGTAGAATATGCATTTATAATGTACAGCTTTCTTGCAAGAAACACTCTCTTTTTCTTCTTCTAAAATTTATATAATTCTAGTCGAAACCAGTTGTTTTTGCGATAGAAGAAATTTAAAATTCTGCATTCTATTTTATACAAGATAATGGTAACATAACCAAGTACTTCAGTAGTAACTCTTGTAATTTATGCCAAATAAGGGGTTACCCATCATCAAAATATATGGCGCTCTCCGTTAATTTCATCTCCATTTGCTGGATCATGAAGCCTTCTCCCTACGAAAAAGTTCCAATTTTTTCAAATGTTAGCATCAGTTGAATAAATTTGGTACGTGCTTATAAGTGTTTAACAACGATATCACAAAACCTACTGGATAACTGGATAAAAGGGCATGGAGCGAGAGAGGAGAAAGATTAAAATTTGGATTTGAAGTTGAGTTATGAACCTTTTAGACGTAATAAAGGCATCTAAAACAATTCATGGTGTAGGGACAAAAGTTAGGGGGGGTACCAAACGTTGTTTTGACAACTCATACAATATTCTTCACAAAGTCACAAAGAATAACAAGGTCAACCCTTAGGGCAATAAAGGAAGTTGACCATGGTGTTCTATATACTATCTACGTATTTGCAAAGTTCTAAAACTAATTTAGTACAAATAATCAGTTAGGGTGACAAGCTTCTAGTCTTGAGAATTCATACAAGCAGGCGTAAACAATAACAAGCTAAGGGGAACAAATTAAGGAAGTCGACCATGATGATCTAAATACTATCTTCGTGTTTGCAAAGATCTACTACAGATTTACTTACATCGTACAACCAGCAGATTAGCAGCTTACCATGACTGTTACATTGTTGCCGAGTATGAGCTTCGTCGGGAACGTCCGGTCAATGGTGGCGGCGGCAACACATATCCCCCACGGCGAGACGTTCTGCACCAGTGACATCTCCGGCCCATCGTTACCCGCTGAGAACACCACCGTCACCCCGAGCTGCATTGCGTGGAACGACCCAATATTAGAGCTAGACGAGAAGAATGGCAGTAACGGCGGCGATGCGCCAAACGAACACGAAATCACGTCGACGCCATCTCTCAATGCGTCATCATATGCTGCTAGTATGTCGGCCTCGGTGCACCTTCCCTAATTAATATAAGTCAAGGATGCAAATTAAATGGTAAAAAATCATATATAAATATATCAAAATAGATTAAGAGTAGTATTCACAAACAATGCACATCTTTTCGGTATTCGATCCGTTTGCATCCTTATACCTGAAGGTCCTTAAACCAACATATCTTGTACACTGCCAAACGCGACAACGGAGCTCCTCCACGAGCCATGCCAACACCAAAGCCGAAGAAGCTAGCATTGCTCACCAGAGAGCCAGCGACGGTGGAGGCCGTGTGGGTGCCATGCCCGAGACGGTCTCGTGGCGACCGATACTCGTTGATGCCACCGCTTGTGTTCAGTCGACCGAATTCCCTTTCGAACCCGTTGATGTAGTATCTTGCACCGATTAGCTTCCGGTTGCACGCCTTCTCTGGATCGAAATCCTCGCCGGCCGTGCACGTGCCTCTCCATGTTGACGGGATAGGTTTCATGCCCGGAGCTTCCTTGAAGCTTTCCAACTCCGGCCAAACACCTTAATATATATATATATGAACAAGAAATATACTTTCAAATCCCAAATTGCCAACCCTAAGTGAGATTTCTACGTACTTCATCTTAACGCAAAACACACACTGTGCATAAGATGCATTTGAGCCATCCCCAAATCCTATGTATGGAATTAATACATACCATAATCCAAAGTAATTATCACATTGGATGCAGACTCGATCGTTAGGGTTCATAAACATTAACGGCCAATGGGCAATAAATAGGCTCTGTCGTGAATCAACAGCGATCATTGAAAAAATGAAAATAATTAAACATCATATTTTAGAATCTGCATAGCTATTTTAATTAAAGAAAACAACATAATGGTAAATAGAAAGTGAACCTTAATTAAGTTTAATTAATTAATTACCTGTGTCAAAGACTCCAACTACTATATCACCACCAAAATTAGCAAGCTGCATTGACGATTCCTTCCCATGATTTATGGTTAGGCCCATGAAATCCCAGCTCCGAGTCGTGTGCAGTCGCAAGACCTTGCTCCGAAACACCGATATCACGCCTTCCATGTCTACAGAATATTGTTTTTGTGATCTCATTACTTCCCTTTCCTTCACCTTATACATCAAAAGAAAATAGAAGAAGAGAAACTAAAAGTGTGGCATGTTCTTTTTAGCATATAGAAGAAAAGTTCTCACGGGCCAAGATGTCTGCCTGTGTTGTATTGAGCATTGCAGCAAATCCTGAGAATGAGTGCTTGTAGCTGTAAACAATGGCTTCCTTTGCTTCATCTTCACTGCAAATTAAAGAAGAGAACCCAAGGAGGAAATTTAACGAAGAATAGAAGAAGGATCAAAGAATTGAAAGATGAAAGCAAAACACAAGAAGAAAATTGATCGGTATGATCACACCTAGCTATTAGTTAAGATGCTGTTATCACAAGCACACCTGGAAAACACGTTGCAAAGAAGTTGGACATGGGATTTAGAGGTGAGAACAGGATCATGCACAGGATTGATGCCTAAGTAGACAATGTGAACCTGCAAATTAAGGGAAAAGAAGGAAGAAAGAGGGCATGAGGTGAGACACTTTCTAGGAAGGAAGGTTTAAAAGGTTGAACCACTTTTGTGTGTTACAACTCACAGTTAAATTTGATGTGGGTTTTGAGGGAATAAAATAAGCTGTTAGTGAGAACAAGAGGACCCAGAAAGATCGAGAAGGGATCATAGCCATTGTCCCTCATAGAATCACAACATGCATGGGAGTGAGATGTGGGGGGATTAAATAGAAGGGAAGGAAAAGAAAGGGCAAATGTGTTGGAATTATGATTCCGTGGGAGCTTAGAGTGCATTACAAGCATTGCAAAGCTGATACACCCCCATGGGCTAATAATGAGCTTTCTGCCTTTTGCCTCTACACATATATGTTTATTTTTACATCTTTATGGTCCCATACTCCCTTCCCAACAACAAATATATAGGAGCATGCATGGGCACTACACCAATACAGCGATTGCGCCCAGAATTAGCAGAGAGTACTGATGATGTTTGTTTCACTGCAGATTGTGGCATGTTTTTTTTATTTTGACTAACTATATATACCAAATGTCGCAGAATATTTCATTTCAAATTGGTGTGGCCACACCAACTCCCTTGTTTACTGTAATTAAGTTGAAACTTGTTTGTGAAACAGAAGATTGCAAGTAAATGCACGACACGAACCCTCATTTTTAACTTCTTGAAAATTAACTAGCATCCTAGCAAGGTCTGAATTTAGAAATCAGCCGAGGTTAGTTAATTAATAAGAGTAATCATATTCAGTCAATGATGATGGATTATAACAACACAAGAAGGTCAACATATCATGCAATATATCGATTTGTTTCGTTTCACGCTGATTGGAATTTGGAAACAGCATTAGGACACCTAGTCAGCTGGGAACTTAGCAATATGCCCATGCTATATATATATATATATATACACACTTTATTAGTTAGCATGAGTTTGGAGCTATCATTACTTGACTCCGTGAAGTTCATTAGTCATCCTTGCTAATTAATTGCTGAAGATAAGCATCATCCTACTAAGGTCATCCTTGGTTGGATAGAGTTTCATATTCAACTAGTTGCGTGAATGAGAATTGATGATCAGAGGCCTGCGAACCTTGCGGTTCACTCCATGAATCTCAACCTCACGTTGTCAATTTGCCATGTCTACTTAATTACTTCTCAGAATGCACGGAAACTATTGCAGTATGCATCCTGCATCATAAATTCCACTATACATGGTAACCCTCTCGAGTGGCGATCAAGAAAGGTCTGTGCCCTCATCACTGGCTCGCAATATATCGAATAAATACTTACCTTTTTCTTTTCTTTTCTTTTTTTCGTTTCTTCCTTTATAACTAACTCGTCAGTTTCATTTGTTCGGTACTTTCATATTTAGTTTTGCGAGGTATTTATTTCATGTTCACAGTTCTTGTGTTCTCGACCATAGTGCTTCAACTCTATCGCATGACAAATTAACTATTGATCATTTGAAGCCGGGCATTAGTCAAAAGGAAATAAATGTTCGTACATCATCTCTCAGATTTGAGTCAAGTGTGGAATAGTACAGAAAAAGATAGTTTTAAGCTATCAGAAGTTTCATTGAGAAACCACAAAATGGGCAGCATGTAAGTGGAACAGTAGGAAACCCTAACGTTACAGCTAGACCGAGGATCTGTTTGTTTGGCATTGTGATTATTTACTCTCTACTGGATGAATAGTAAATGACCAATGAGAAGAAGACATGTGAGCAACATAAAAAGTAAAATTGTGAGAAGAGGAAAGGCTGGAGAAGGTGAGGTTTTTGGGGGGGTTTTTTTGGTCTGGCACTGTGTCATACCCTGTTTGGTTTACTATCCAAACAAGAACAGACCCCTACTCGTCTGGTTGAAATGAAATGATCCTAAACATACATCCTTATTGAAGTCTATGCAAGTTTTGTCTTCTTCTATACAGGTGGCCATTATATGTATCATTTTCTTAATCTAGCATTAATATCGTGAAAAATAAATGCCAAAATTCTACTCAAAACATTCCAATATAATGTGTTGATCGACTAGCGCACATGAATATCTACTCCTACGTACTTTGAGAAGAGTCAAGGACTTGAAGGAGCATTTCATATCCCAATTAAAGAAGTGTCAGATAAACAAGTACAGTTTGAACTGATAATATGATGACGACAAAGTCATGGAAACGAAGCTTCCAACAAGCAAGGAGTGAGGGTTTGGATAAAAATCGCGCTATTAAAGTACAGATAATTAACCATAAACAAGCAAGTCCAAAGGTCGATGATGTGTGAACTTAATATTTAAGAACCCTCCTCTCCCAAGACAATCAATCACCAAAAGTTACTAGTCTCCCCGTCGTCACAAGCTCCCTGGAAGTTGTTGTCGAAATTAAAGAAGATTGGTCGGTTCAAATATTCTAGTATTAATTCCCCCCCTTCCAAATTTTCCAAACGTACGGAGTCTGTTGGTGATAGAGTTGAGAGTTCTCTTGATCTTGTAAGCAGAGAGATTGCTCGACACTTGCTCGTATTGAAAGGGAAATTTTCAAAGAGTATTACTAATTACTAGTGCCTTCCGCTTAAAGTCGTAACGAATATTAAAACCAGTTTATGAAAAAAAACGTTTATTTCTGAAAAACTGAACCAAACTTTTTTTTTTTAAGCTAAATTATTTCATTAAGTTAGTTTTTTGTTTTTGCATAAAAATTGTCAAATAAGTTGATTATAAAAAACTGTGAAAACTAACTTTTTTTTTAAACGCTGTTCGTGAGAATAATATATTTTTCTATAAACATCACTAAACGCTACCTTAATGAGATATTAGGAGGACGGTAGAAGACGGACCTTACAAGTTTGCTAGATCCAAGGAAACTATAGGTCAATATTTATACAAGTGAACTCCTAACACTCACGGGACATGAATGACGTGAAATAGTGAAGAAAAAATTACAACTAAGAGGAAAATATTTATAACTAGGAAAGAATCTAGATAGATTGACACACACCGTTACTTTTCCAATACTCCTCAAAATTGTGAATGCCCAACTTGGATATGAGAAATTGAAATTGTTCTCTAATGAGTAGAGATATGTTTGGTGACGATTAGACTAGATTGAAGTTTTTCCCAAATGAGATGACAATTAATCTCAATATATTTAGTACACTCATAAAATATAGGATTTGCAACAATATGTAAGGCAACCTCATCGTCATAGTAGAGAGTAATTGGTTTCTAGTGAGGAAGACCAAGGTCATGGGGAAGATTCTTGAATCAAGCAATCTCATAGCATACTGCAGTCATAGAACGATATTCAACTTCAGAGGATCAAGAGATAGTGGTTTGCTTCTTTGTCTTCCAAGACATGGAACTGTTGCCAAGGAAGGTGAAATAGCTAGTAGTAGATCATCGAGTCATTAGACAACTAGCACAATTGAATCACAATAACATGATAAACGAAGTGAATTAGTGGATGCCAACAAAATACCTTGTCTTGGTGTGGATCTAAGAAATTTAATAAGGTTGCCGAGGTTGACTTATGAATTGACTTCAGATACAAACTAAGCAAGTGATGTCAAGTCAAGTGATCATGAGATATATCAATCGACCCACCAAGAAGGCCAATGTCTTGGACAATATCAAGAGTATATTTACACTATGAGAGAAAAAATGCCATCCTTGAAATGTACCACTTCAATACCCAAGAAGTATTTTTAATGGACCAAGGTCCTTGATGTGAAAACAGGAATGAAAAGCATTTTTGAGAATTGTATAGACGCCTTGTTGTTGCCAGTGATGATAATATCATCTACATACACAAGAACACAAATTTCTATGTCACCATGTCAGGAGAAAAGAAAAGAATAGTCAACTTTAAATTAGGTATAATCGGCCTTAGAGAGGGCAATTATGAATTTCTCAAACCATTTTATGATTGGCTTGTTTGAGTCCATAAAGTGATTTGCGTACAAATCAAGTTCACCCCCATACAAGAAAAACCAAGTGGTAATTTCATGTACACGTCTTGGTGTAAATCACCATGTAAGAATACCTTACGAAGGTTTATTGATGAAGAGACCAACTTTTGGTAGTGTGACCGTGCCGGACCCGGAGGGAGGCGGGAAAGGGATCACAGCCATGCCAATCTGGATGGCGAAGGCGCAAGGATAGGATAAAAAGAAAAAAGGAAAAGGAGCCGCCACCTAGTCTTTTAGGGAAAGACGAGGGAAACCACAAATGGATGAATGCATGCATGGGATGCAGATAGGAAGGCTGGATGTCTGCTAACCAGAGGATGGGTAAGGATTCCTATTACGCACGAGGAAGGTATTAGGCA
>JAMKQA010146074.1:0-10804 GCA_024699735.1 Posidonia australis
TAAATTGCACTTTAACCCTCTGTCTTTACTGAAATTCTTCTGGATGCTTTATTCTACTGGGCAATTTGCAGTTTAGCCCTTGTACTTCATTGATTTTATTCTGATTGCCTGTTTTCAAGTGTAAAATGGCCATTTTGCCCCTGAAACTTCCTGGATCCTTTCTTAATCATTTTTCTTGCATTTTTACCCTGATTTTAAGCAGAATTGATTTAAATGCATGTTTAGGTGGTAAAATTGCATTCTGACCCCTACGAAAATTCATTTTGACTAGAGATGCACATTTGACCCCAGAATTCTTCATACTTGCATAGAATGTGTTTTCCTATGTATTTTTGATGACTTGGGCTTCAGAACTTCAGTTTTCCTCGGAATTTGGGCTTTTTGCACAAAAACCCCCTAGACTTCTCACATTTGCATTTACACTTGCACTTTGCATGACTTTTCACATCTTTTGCACAGATTTTCTCGTCTTTTCGTCCCGACTTTGTGTACGTTTTCCTAGCTTGATTCCAGCTTGGTTTTCTCCCCGTTTTCCTGATTTTCCGTGGTTTTGACTTGTTTTGGTTTTCCATCGCACGAGGGCGTACATTAAAAGGCTTGTCAAAGCCGACATGGTCCCATACTGAGGATTATTTTCCCCTTTTTGATTTTCTCGGATTTATCCCAATTTCTGTTGTTTTGCGAGATGCTTTCCGAGAATTTTTCGATTTTCACGATTTTCCTCATCGCCCAAGGACGTACAGTAAAGCAGCATTCTCAATGCCTACATTTGACCCTCGGATTAACTTTTTCCCTCGATTCCTTTTCTTTGCTTTGACTTGGCATGTTTTCAGTCAGATTTGGCATGAGCATATAGAATAAGCAAGCATACATTCCATAGACCATTGACAGTAGGAAACCTAGAACGATCGAGTTTTCTCGGGCGCATGGGGGTGCCTAACACCTTCCCCATGCGTAACCAGAATCCTTACCATTTCTCTAGCCCGCATTCATTTGTGCATTGTCCATTAGGCACGGAGCACACACATACATTCTGCATTTTGTTTGCTTCCCAGTTTTTCTAGTGTTTTTCTTGGTTTTCCTCGTCTTTCCATTAAAAGACTAAGTGGCGACTCCTTTCCTTATCCTTTTATCTTCCCTTGGTGTTTCTGAGTCTAGTCTCTTCCTCCGGATTCACCATTTTTGCCATGATTGTATCGGATCTCCTCGTGTTTTTCCGCACACTGAGTAGTAGGAGAGCCGCGCAAGGGTTCCACCGGCATGGTCACAATAGCTATTTGGAAGGCATGATCCCAAAATTTCAAAGGATTTAGGGGTATATGGTGTACTAATTTTGTGGCTGATTCTCAAGGATTTAAAGTCTTCATGCAATCTTCTATATTCACCTCCCCAATCTGAATGCAAGGCCTTTATATCAACATGAAATTGAATCTTGACCCAAGTTCTGAACTTCATGAAAATTGAATAGACCTCTGACTTGAGTGTTAAAGGAAAAATCCATACAAATTTGCTATAATCATCAATGAAAGACACCACATACTTATAACCACTTGAAGAGATGAGTGGGGAAGTCCAAACATCTGAAAAGATCAAATCAATTGGTTTACTGTTGATAGTATCAGTACATTGAAGAGATAATCTATGGCTCTTAGCTTGCATACAAGCATCACATATATGCTTCATCTTGTCTTTGATACAAGGGAGATTAAAGGAAGTAACAACTCTTTTAATGATATCAGAATTAGCATGTCCTAATCTTGAATGCCATGTTTGAATAGGCAACTTCTCTGTTGAGTAAACTGAAGGTGCATTTTTGCCAACTGCCTTCATCATTGGGATCTCATATTGTCCTTTCCTAAAGAATCCTTTGAGAAGCACCATCCCAGTTTGTAGATCCTTGATATGCACATGATATGGAAAGAATTCAATAGTGACACCATTATGAAGTGTAAATTGATCAACTGATAAGAGATTCTTGGCTATGTCAGGAACATGCAAGATATCTTTAAGAGTAAATTGAGAATGTGATGATGAAAAATTAGAAGAACCAATGTTAGAAATGGGAAGACCAATACCATTTCCAACCTTAACCTCATCACCTCTAGCATACTCTTGAGATATGTCAATGTTGCTCAAAGAATTTGTTATATGATGAGTTGCTCTAGAGTCAGTAAACCAATTTGGATTGGTAGCATTTGCATATGAGACTTCAGCCACATTTGCTGCTAGTTCCCACATATTTGACATTGAATTCCAACTACTGATTTCTTGATTCTTGTTCCCATAATTGCCTCTTCCTCCATCATATTGATTTCTTCTTCTTGACTTGCCTCTTCCAGATTTGCCTCTTCCTCTAGTCCCTACATTACTTTTATTGTCTTTGGAAGCATAATTAGCAGAGACATCAAGAACTGGTTGTTGTCTTTTTAACCTTTGCTCATGACTCAATAACAGTCCAACCAATTCATCATATGAAATAGGAGAAACTCTTGAAGTTACTGAAGCAACTATATGATCAAAATCAGTTCCTAGCCCATTCAAGATTGACAAAACTGAATCATTATCTTCAAATTGACAACCAACAACATTAAGACTAAGAGCCAAACTCTTTGCATGATGCATATAGACTATAATTGCCTTATCACCCTTTTTAAGAGCATTCAATTCAGTTTTATACTGAAATATTCTTGCTCTATACTTAGCGGCAAAATATTTTTCAAGAAAAATCCACACATCTCTAACAGAAGATAATCCCACAATCTGAGATCCTATCTCCTCAAAAACACTAGAAACAAACCAACTAAGAACCAACTGATCCATTTTTTACCATGTAAAGTACTCAGGATTGTGAACAAATCTTGTATCCTCACCTTCAGTTATACTAATCAGCTGTGGAGGACTTAGACATGTGCCATCAACCATGCCCATCACATCAAAAGCATTCAACAAAGGAATGAATTGTGACTTCCATAAAGCATAGTTTGTATCATTAAGATTATGTGATACACTATGCTACACTGCTGAGTGAGAAATGCCACATGAAAAGGATGATGAACCAAGCACCTTAGCAGACATACCTGTGCTTCCTAGATTCATCTTAGCAAGCTCCACCTTCAAGCCTCACAAAAACAAATTAGAAACCTTAGATGCAGCAGACTTACTCTAATGCCACGTCAGAATTCTCAAACAGATCAATGTGAAGCACAAGGAAATAGGAGAGAAAGAGGAAGAAGAATGAGAAGGATGGCTGAAGTGATGTAATGGTTTTACATACCTACATTACTCTTGCATTCATATATTTATACTTGAGGTTGAGGTTTATTACACCACTTTATAACAATCATCATTAACTAACATAACAACCATAACTAACTAACTAACCACCATAACAAACCTTCCTAACTACCATACCAACTTCTTATTACACCACTTCATAACAACTATCACTAACTAACATAATAACCATAACTAACTAACTAACTAACTAACCACCATAACAAACCTTTCGAACTACCATAACAACTTCTCATCTTCTACCTACATACATCATGATGCATGGACATACCAACTACATACTAACATTATGTAGGTAATGTAACAATCAAGGAAGATCCACCCAATTGGGTAGGATGACCTGAGGATATCCTTAGATCCATGGAGGTTACATGTATTCTAGAAGTACACCCTTAATCAACATGTTGAGGCATAGAAAGGACTTAAGACCTAGTACTAGATAAAGAATAAAGTTGTCTCCTACATGGAAAAGAAGCTGAGCGGCTAGGATGAACTTAACCTTGTCCTATCCTCACATACACTGCACGAGGAGACGAGAGGAATGTGAGCTCAAGGCTAAGGCATATCATAACTGCTGCTCACCAAGCATAACATGACATCCTAGAGTAAGTTTGAGAGACGGTTATGAGTGAACATTATGTCACGAACAAACATAGAAAGCGCATAAAAGAGAGGAGAACGTTCAAAATAAGGGAGTGATTCGGTCCCTCAATGATCAATATCTTTTGACCGAACACTCAAGATGGGTGTGTGACTAGTGACGCTCAGTAGGTGTATTACCATAACATAAATATTAGTGTGTGGTGATGGGTAGGCACCTATCAAATTATAAAAGAGAAATGAAAAAGGAAAAAAGAGTTGAAGTGATGGGTAGGCACCTATCACATTGGTCCTACCGCAAGGCTACATCAAGTCCTACCGTGTGTGTCAAAGACCCGACAGCTTCTGCCTTTGGAGTCTCGATCATGTACATAGATGCAGCCTTGACCAAGAGGCAAAACCCTAGTTTTGCAAAGGAAGGGTTCACTCCCTCACCCAGTTCTTCTTTCATAGAGCCCCTCTACTTGTCAAATCGAGTTGTGGGACGACAGTCCTTTCCCAAGAGTATTGGTCACACTCAAGGACAGAAAACACTTGACCACGACAAATTGCATTTATGCATCTTGCATATGTTTGTATGGCTAGAGACCATCCATACCCCACCGGCCTAACCTGTCATACAGACCATTCATTACATCGTATGTCGTTGCTCATCCTTCTTGCTCCAGGCATCCTCAATTCCCCACTAGAGAACCCATTAACCCTTTTTCCTTCACCTTCAAACCACCATCCAACCATTTAAATGCCCATTAAACTAGACCATCCCATTGCCTCCACAAGCCTTGTCCTACTGTTCCATCGCATCCAGACCATCACCCTAGAATCACTGACTATCCTTTTACTCTCCCAAACCTCGACGACCGCTGCTTCAGCCATCGACTATTGAACCAAACCTACAAAACACTCTCTGTTTTAGAGCCTAGTTTTAGAGCACGACAAGTACCCGCTTCATCCCACCTCTCTGTTTAACATTCTAGCATCATCTAGTCGTGTTTTCTCCTTGAGTTTGTGCTTCGGTTTACAGCATTTGCATTGCATGCTGTCCGTGGACGGCCATGGACTCGTGTAAGGTTGATAGTCCTTAAGCATCTAATTAGGCCCATTTTTGTGCATTCTCCCTTCCTTCTTCATCCTCCTTAGACCCTTGATGCCATGTCTGGTCTCTTGACCGTCGTTAATGGCTGACTGTCTCAAACATGACCGGTTGAACCCAATGAGGATGGTGGAGTGGGCCATACATCACAATCTCGTTCCAAAGCTTCTAGGGTGTTCCTCCTGCCTCTCTCTTGGTTCCGAAACTCTTCTAGATGCTTTCTAACCCTTGTAAGCTCCATCCATGGCCAAAGTAGGGGATGGCATCTAGAGATGGAATCCGAAGATGGGGGGAAGGCCACAGTCGCTTCTGGAGCCAACTGTTTGCATCCATTTCTTCTCTAGTATGCCTCCATTATTTCTAGATTGCTGGTTTGGTTTGCATTGGCTTCTATTGCTTGAGGAAGGTGATGAAAGGCCATCGTCTGAAGTTAATTTCTAAGCCATGGGCCGATACCGCAAATAGGTCGCACAATTCGCCTAGACTTCTGCTCGAATAGACTAAGCCAGGCTATTTCATTTGTATTTATTAATGGTATTTTGATTTGGATTGGTTTATTCCTCTGATGTTGGGTTCTTCCTACTTGGCCCTGTGTTTGAATTCTTGTTTGGATCTCTGTCATTTAGTTTGGGATGATGAGAAGTCTGATGTCTATTGTCTTTATCTAGACTGCGATTGGCCTACGCTGATGGGCTGTGTGGTTGGACCAAATCTCAGTGCACAACCAAACTGATTCCATCTCTTTGGTTTCCTCACTTGATGTGTTTTATGCTTGCAACTTTTGTATCAAAATGGTTTAATGGTTTGTCTTGATTACCAACTTTACATGCTTACTTTCCATATTTGTTTTACCCTTGCATCATCATGCTTTATTGGCAAACACTCAATTGGCATTCAATCGCTTACATAGCCTCACATGCTAGCGACTAAGCCGAGAAAGACCAATTCGTTGGGCACATGAGGGTGTCTAATATATTCCACATGCATAACAAGAGTGCTTAACCTTTTTTTGGCACACATTGACCCATGTGTTGCATCCATTCGCACAAATTCTTTCTAATACATCTTATTTTGGTTTATCGATTTATTTCCAATTTTCCGCATCTTCCAATTTAAATATACTAGGTGGCGACTTCTTTCTCCCTTATCCTTTCTATTTCGTGATGTTTTCCTCCCCTCTGAGTGGAGCATTCAATCCTTTGATTTTGCCTCTTTCACCGTGGCCTTATTGGTCCTCGTGTGCTCCCTCGCACGAGAGTTGGTTCCAGCATGGTCACAGTTGCATAGCTTGCAATCTACTCTCATCAATGAGATTTAGTCGGACATAATGGTCTTCGACCCATTCGGCTTCCTCTAGCTCAGCCTCTCTTAAGGTTGTAAGTGATGGGATTTCTACTTCCATAGGTAAAACTACCTCCATGTCATACACAAGCAAGTATAGAGTTGCTCCTACTAAAGTCCAGACTAATGTTCTTTAGGCCTGTAGTGCATATGGGAACTGTTCATGCTAGTCCTTGTGAGTCTCTTCCATCTTTTTCGAGATCTTGGTGATGTTTTTGTTTGTTGACTCAACTGCGCCATTCATTTGTGGCCAATAAAGGGAGGACCTATGATGCTGATCTTGTAATTCTATAGGTGGTCTTCGATTCTCTTAGCTATGAATTTCTTTCCATTGTCGGAGACAATGACATGTGGGACTTTGTACAGGGTATGATATTGTTCTTGATGAATTTTTCCATTGCCCCAGTGGTGACTGTCTTATAGGAGGTTCCTTCCACCCATTTTGTGAAGTAGTCGATAACTACCAAGATATAGCGATGACCATTAGAGGTTATTGGATGGATGACTTCGATGGCATCTATCCCCTAAGTGAAAAGGGTCATGGCAAAGACATGCTGTGCAACTGTTGTGGGGGAGCATAGATGAAATTCCAATGGATTTGGCACTTGTGGCATTTATGCACAAACTGGCAGCAAGCTACCTCCATGGTTGAGTAGAAGTAGCCTTACAACATTATCTTCTTGGCTAAAAGCACATCGCTCATGTGTGGGCCATATGTTCGCGCATGTATCTAAAGCATCAAGGTGTCGGCTTCCTTGTTGACCACGCACTGTAAAAGCATCTAGTTGTAGGACCTTCTATATAAGTGTCTTGCTCCTAGCATGTACTTTAATGCCAGGCATGCCATAGTCTTTCTGTTTGTAGTCGAGGTGTTGGATGAGAGATTTCCTAATTCTAGGAAGATTTTGATATCTTGGTACCATAGGGACTCTTCTACAGTATCTACCTCCTCTACGCTCATGCAGAGGGCTAACTATTCTACACGAGTGACTAACACATGGACTGCATGATCTTTTGATACTGAGAGCTGGGATGCTATGGTTGCTAATGCATTTGCATAGGCATTCTTAGATCTATTCATGAAAGAGAAGTGGATCTCTTCAAATTCTTCAATGAGTTTCAACAAGCACCCATGGTAAGGCACGAGCTTTGGGTCCTTAGTCTTCCAATCACTGTTGACTTGGGAGATGACTAGCAATGCATCGCTGTCCACCTGTAGCTTTTGTGCACCATGCTAAAGTGCAACCTACGGTTCTAGGATGCATGCTTTGTACTTTGCCTCATTGTTGATGCATTCAAAGGTCAACTTTCGGGCAAAAGGGGTCAGCTATCCTTGTGGCGTTGATAGTACTATACCAATGCCCATGTCCTTTTTGTTGATGGCACCATCGAATCACAGATGCCATTGTGACTTATCTTTAGGATATTTAGGCTCTACGTCCTCCATGGAAAACAAAATGTCTTCATCAAAGAACTGTGTCTACAAGGGTTGATATTCAAGCAACGGTAAGTTAGCCAAGTGATCTACCATGGCCAGCCCCTTTATGGATTTTTGTGTGATGAACACAATTTTTTATTGGGATAACAACACCTGCCACTTGACACATCCGCCTACTAGTGCTGGCTTCTAGAATAGATATTTCATGGGATTATGTCGACACAAGAGTAAAATAGGATATGCCATCATGTAGTGCCTCAAATGTTGGGCATCCTAGACAAGGGACAAGCAAACCTTCTCTATAGTGTTGTACTTGGCCTCACAATCATTGAACTTCTTGCTCAAATATTAAATGGCTCTTTCCATATGCCCTGATTTGTCATGCTAGCCTAGGACTGTGCCCATGGAATGCTGTGTGGTGGAGAGATAAAGTAGCAAAGGCTACCCTAGTGTAGGGGAACTAGAACTAGAGGTTTTGTCAGAAGTTGCTTGATCACATCAAATGCAACCTAGCATTCATCATTCTAGTTGATTTGTGCATTCTTCTTTAGGGGCTTGAAAATTGGCTTGCAAATAGGTGAAAGTTGCGTGATGAACCGATTGATATACTATAGTTGCTCCAACAAACCTCGGACCTGCTTTTTAGTTATAGGGGGAGGCATATTGATGATAGCTCTCACTTTGTTGGGATCCACCTTGATTCCTCTCTGACTGATGATGTAACAAAGGAGTTTTCAAAAAGATACTCTGAATACACATTTGTTCGGGTTGAGAAGGAGTTTATATCTCCTCAGGCGATTGAATAACTTTCTTAGGAAAAAAAGGTGATCCTTGAGCTCTTTAGATTTAGCAATCATGTCGTCCACATAAACCTTGACTTCTTGGTGCATGAGGTCGTGGAACAACATGGTCATTGCTCTCTGGTAAGTTGTGCTTACATTCTTAAGTCTGAATAGCATCACTCTATAGCAAAAAACTCTCCAAGGGGTAATAAAAGATGTCTTTTTCATGTCTTTTTCTGCCATTCTAATCTAAATCTATCCTAAGAAGCCATCCATGAATGACAACATCTTATGCTCTACTATGCTGTCGACCAAGATGCCAATGTGAGGAAGTGGGAAATCATCTTTGGGACTCTTCTTGTTGAGATCTCTGTAATCTATGAACATGTGGACTTGTCCATCCTTCTTTGCCACTGGCACGACATTTACAAGCCATTCAAGGTGTTGGATGACCTTGAGGAAATTGACCTTATGCTGCTTCATAATTTCTTCTTCGAGTTGCAAGAGCCATAGTGGTTGCCATCTTCTAAGCTTCTATTTGACTAGCTTCGCATTGGGCTTTAACAATAGGGTGTGCACCACCACCTCAACATCAAGGCCGACCATGTCATCATAACTCCAGGCAAAGACATCTGTGTATTCCTTCAAGAAGGCTATGAACTCTGCTCTTGCCTATGGTGATAGCTTGGCATTGATGCGTACTTCTTTGACATCCTCAGCTGTGTCAATATTGATCAACTCTATTTCTTCTTCGACATGCAGATACAGGCCTTTTGGATCATCATCATAGGGCTGGAATATAGGTGGTGCTTCATCATTCCCATCTACACTTGTATCATCCTCCTCCTCATAAGTAATGAGTTCTGATAGGATTTCCTCATGAAAGGTTGGATTTGTGACACCGAGGGAGAAGATGTGCTCGGATTCCTGTCCTTGATGACCGCTCATGATGGTCACACTGATTCTAGTGTCCTTGTATCTACAGTGTGTTACCTCTACCTCTGCATCTATAAGCGCTATCAATGGACCAGGCTGCTCCCCTTCTCTTGTTGTTCTTTCTTCAACCGTAATTTTTCTTTTTTCTAAGTTTATGATTTTTTAATTTGCTCTAATAGTTATAGATGGTGCTACTGTCTAGCGATTATCCTATTGTTGACTGATTGGATTGTTGTTGCTTGGGTTCCCTCCTAACTCAGGGTTTTTTTTTGTGTCCCTCACCTTGTTTGAGGTGACGCTTGGGCTACACGTACCACCTTGACCCACCTCCCAGCTTCTGAGTGATTAACTTTTTTGGTTTGGTGCATGTTGGTTCCAGCTCTTCTAAGACCATGATGGGTGGCTGGTCTTGCTACTGACAAAGGGTTGTCGGCTATGTTTCCACTATAACTACCTTACCCTTTTGATTCTGGTGGTACTTTACAGCATCTTCTGTTATGTTGCTAACTATTCTTGGAATACGACTTCTAGGTCAATGAGCAGGCTATCTATTTAGGCCTCCACAATGACTCCTACCTTTTCGCTTGAGGCAAAGTTGGCATAATATGCACTAAGTTGTTCTACCTCTTGGTTTCCTGGATCGAAGGCTATGGCACCTAGAGTGACACTTCGACCTGCTAGCTGTATCGTGGGTTGTAACATTTGCCATGGTAGGGAAATCAACTGAACAAGAGAGACTGTAGATAAGGCTGTTGAGACCATCGATTGAGTCAATTGTTGGGTGATCGTATTTGCTGATTGAGCTTCTGGTTCTACTAGTGTAGCTGTTGAAGAAGTGAAAGGAACTTCAGGAACTGTTGAACTTACTATCGATGCTACCGATGGTACTGATGATATTGTTGGAACTACAATAACTACTGGCAAATGTGTGAGTGGCACTAATGGGGCCACACTTGAGACTAAGACTACTGGTGGAAGCACTAGGAAAATTGTGGGTGGAACCCCAATTGTTGGATCTACTGCTAGAACTATGGAAGGGGCTATTGACGGCAATGCCAATTGCACTGATCACAATGGCATGGCGTACCTCTGGGCTTCTCTACTCGACAACTCCATGGCCCCCTCTTCGTACTATTCCTCTTCCGAGTAGTAATTCTCAATACAAATCCACTCTTCGTAGAGGAATTCGGACAGAGTAGTCTGCTACAACTGCGGGAAGTCCGGGCATTACCAGAAGGACTGTCCCAGTCAGCCTAAGCCAGCAGGTGATGCACCACATCAGCCGACAAAGGGGAGAGTGTTCTCCATTGCTGCCCCAGA
>JAMKQA010146075.1:0-10825 GCA_024699735.1 Posidonia australis
CCCCCCCCCCCCCCCCCCCCCCCCGCGCCCCCCCCCAGTCGGAGATCATCAGAGGCATTTTGAGGTATGCATCTTCACCTCATGTAATAGAGAGCATGAAATTGGTTGAAAATGATAGGATTGCATGTAATCTAGGTAAATTTACTTTCCTAATAATTTATTGTGATTTTATGAGAATTTATGGCCAATTTATTGGCATTTATGATGGTTGATGTGTTTTGGGTCGTTTTGATCCTTCTGTCTTTCTAATTTTATATCTTGATGTATGGTGAATGGATTTTAGTGTTGTTTATTGGGTTTTTGGAGTAGACTCGAGGGTCTACACCATATGTTTTATGCAAGATTTTTAGTGTTTATTTAGGAGGTCCGATAGGAGGTCCCAGTTGAGACGATTTTGGATGGTAGGGTTTGGGCCATTTTCTGGTTTCGTAGAATTCGGCATACCGAAATGGAAATGGCATATCGAACCAGTGGATTTCAGTATAACGATTTCATTCGATATACCGTTTTTCTATCAGTTTAGGTCCTCTGGTCGAAATTCGGTCTTCCGATTTTGGACGGTCTACCAAATTAGGAGAGTTTGGTCTACCGAATCAGTTTTAGTATACCGAATTTGGCTTAAGTGTTGACCGTTGACCCGATTCAGTCGATCGATCCAGACCGGTCTACCGAATCAGGGATTTTTGACATATCAAACCTATTTTCGGCATGTCGATTCTGGGCCCAAATATGTTGATAAAATGTATTTTCTGAGGACTTTCTGGATTGCCGTGTTTTGTCCCTGTAAGATGGGATTGTGGGCCATCAATGGTGGTCTCCTGGGACACCTGACACATCGCTTTGCCAAGGTTTTAGAAGAATTTTTAAAGATACGAAAATAGTTTGGAAATGGATTTCAAGGAATAGTTGGCCTGTTTTAGAAAAATGCTTTCCTGATTTTCTGTGTACGGGCCGAGACAGTGTGGGCCCTGTCGTCAAGACCAGGGAATGTGACGACATTCTCCCGTGGTCGGGCGCGACTCCCTGGTTGAGGTCGGGGACCAAGATACCTAAGGTTGAGGGACGTTAGGTCTTGGAGGTATGAGACTCCTTGACTGTCGTCTCGAGGCTAGGGTTGTGGTCCGCGAGTTGAGGTGTCTTGTGGCATGACGGGGAGGTATGATACTCCTGCTATCGCTATGAGTACTGAGGCTCGGGTGTCGTCGGGTGTGGAGGTCTGACACTCTCTCTTGAGCACCGTGTGTGGAGGATGTCGTGAGGAGGCGTACCCTGTGGTGGCCAGTGTGAGTGGGACATGTGCCCCGTAGTTGGTAGCGTCCTGAGAGATAGGACAACCCTCCTAGGGAGGGGTTGGCTTTGTGAGGGTTCTCCAGGAGGGAGAATAGCGGGACGACGCGGCTCTTGCGATGGTGACACGTCGTGGCAGTGCAGACGTCGTTGGTGGCTCTTTGGTGGACTGCTTGTGGACAGAATTAGGTTGCCTAGCGCCAGACTTCCCGACTTACTGTGTGTGATTTTGGCCATTGAGGGCCGTTACTTGTGGCTTTGGTTTAGTAGAGCCTTGGTTGAGGTTTTGACCGGTGTGGGCCTGGTTTACGAGATTTTGAGGAAATAGTTCGCGAAATGAATTTAAAAAGGAAAAATTGATTATAATTTTGTTTTCCGCGATTATCGTGGAGTGCGTACTATGTGACTTTGGTCATTCATACGCTTTCCTTGTGGTTTTGATTTACAAGTGTAGATGTACGATTAATTTAGCGTATTGTATATAGATCGGAGTCTCCTAACCGCACACACAAGTTCCTGGTAGTTAGATATTTAATGTTTAACTTTAATTTTCTCATAATTTAATTTATTTAAATTATTACAGAAAATTTGAGACGTGACAATATATATAACTAATTCAACAAAACTAAAATCTGAATTTAATCAAAACTATATTGAAAACGGCCAAAACTTAAGGACCTATGCAACTAAGAAAAGAATTGACTCAATTAACATCTCTATAACATGTAACTCATAAATAACATGTCAAAATTCATGAAAATCGTAGATTGACTAATAAGAGAACCAATGACACATCCAATTTGTAGTTTACGATCAATTGCATGAAAGGTTCAAGCATAACTAGACTAACACAAATAAATAAGTAAAGCCTAGTTAATTTTACTCAAACCCCATGGATTATCAAGACTATTCGATGTCTATAATGTTACATATCCAAACGCAAAATCATATCCAAAAGCAACTGCATGAAGTGTAGACCTTGAAGAATGATTTTGTTACCCTCTAGTGAAAATTAAAGTTTCTTACGAACCATAGCTTTTGAGAGAATCTGAAAAGCAGCACCATTTCCAAACAAGTACCTAAAAAATGAGGAAGATAAATGGTGGCAACAGGGAATGACATATGGAGAGTCCCAAGTGTTTTCCGACATTATTGGTACAACCGTTTACATGACCTCTTGGCCCCTAAAGACACATTATTGATCGTACATGCTTTATGTCTCTCACTACTAGTTTTTACATAACGTAACTCACAAAAAAAAAAGTCACTCTTGAACCGATTCAACTTGATTCCCATATGGTTACACCATCACAAGTGCAGAGCTTCTTGTAGTTTTCTCCAACACCAGCACTTCTCGCGACAACTGCAGCGACAATGCCAGGGTTCGATTTGTCTTCAGTTTCGTAGACCACAACAGACCGGCCAATGAGATCGGAAACCTTGAGCATCCGTTTAGAATCTGAGAAGTGTGCTTCACCGTTCTCTTGCACCTCCAGTGTTCCCAGGTCACCAAGTGGCTGTAAAAGAACATAAGATGCTTACAACCATTTTTTTCATCCTCCCAGTAATAAAATTGTTTTATCTAGGAACACTGGAAGAATGAGAAAAGAAACAGCGACTTCAATGAGGATTGTGACAACAGCAACATCATCAACAAGCTAGTGCACTACTTAACATATTTCAGATGATGCAACTCCTGCCACATGCCCTCTTAATAGCAAATTTGCTAGTGATATACACAAGGACAAGCCTATTGTGTGTAGCTTGTAAAATACTATTAATTCAGAAATGATGGGAATTAGAATTCCATTCTGGCAGTTCTGTCATGATCACAAAATAAACCTGAATTGGACAAAATTCCCTATCTAGACCCCTGATCTATGCCGACAAATTATATTGATGAAAACACCAAATTGAAGCCAAGGCCCAAGTAACCAGCCTGAGCTACCACTGAGCAACAGCCCACCCGAACAAACATTGGTTTGTATTGATTCAGAAACAACCATTGTCTTTTCTTTCAAGTTAAAAAAAGTGTCAGTATGATGGCCTATCTTTTAAGAGTGCCATTGGCTGTTGGTGCAACATTAAGCAAGGATCAGAAGACAGCATTTCACAGGGATATTATATTCTCGCATGAGTCGAGAAAATCATTTTAGATCGTATTACATTTTCATCCAAATAATGAGGAAATGAACTTTAACTGCATGATGGTCTGCCGATTGGTCAACGTAACCAACTGTATTGATTCACTCGTACTAATCCTAGAAATCGGAAAAAGGAACCCATCAACAATAATTCAACATTTTAAACACAACGGTTCCGTGTCATTCCATGATGGTCCTGTCACTGAAACATGGTATAAAAATTTCTATGCTTTATGACATCAAAGACTACCCACAATCATATTTCTAAGTCTCATTTGGAATTGTTTTTGGAACTACAACTTTTAATTAAAGATCAACTTTTTTTTAAAACTATATATTACAACTTTTCTATTAGCAGCTTTTCTTAATTCAAATCACAGAAAAGCTGATAATTGCTTTTGAAAAAAAATCTCTAAATAAAAGACCCGTTTGGACTGCCTTTTTTGGAAAAGTGCTTTTTTTTTTCCAAAAGTTGCAGTTCCAAACGGAACCTTAGTTGAAGACTAAAATCTGCTTTCATGATTTTTTTAGAATAAAAGAAATCTTGTATAAAAATGGCATTGGTTTCATTAATAGAGCTTGAATTTTCAATTTTAGTACAATGAATCCAAGTAGCTATCATGGTTCTTAATATCGACACATGTCGGCGAAATTTCACCAACACTTGTTGGATTTGCAAAATGTGAACACTACATCTGCATGTATATCTACGTTTACTGGATTTCGGTGGGTGGGTCGATGGCGTGTCGTGCATGTTGTCTGTGTCAACTAAAACTCAATTTTTTTTACACTGTGAAAACGTATGCCATCCAACACGCTTATCTTTTGCTATCGACACAGACTAAAGGGATTCTTAGGTCAATCTCAGTCTCCATTTCTCATTCTTCAATTCTTCTTCAACATTTCTCTTTGTAGTCTACACAAGTTTTCAACTCAGATCTCAGTCTCCTTTTTATTTCTCTACGCAGATTCTCTACTCTTCTTCAAGATTTTTCTCTACTCTTATTAGAGCTCAATCTCTAACTGCCATAGTGCTATTTCATCTCTCCTCTCTCTTTTCCTTGAGGTAATAGATAATATACTTAGATCTCTTGATTTTACAGCAAATTCCATACTTTTTTTTTGGATTTTGCTTTGGTTTTCATGTAGATTTATATATTGCACCTATATTGTAGGAATTAACACCTACATCATTTGTTTTGATATAAATCTTAGGTATATTAAATATATGTACCATAAAAACACATAGATCTTAGGTTTTTGTATATAATATTTTTATTTTTCCATTTTTTTTTGTATTTTAATGTTAAAAACTTGATATTGCATAGATATTACATAGATTTAACCTAATATAGGTAAAATCTAACATAAAAATTCTACAAAATTATTAAATAAAAAATCAGTAAAATATTTATAACTAAAAAAACAGAAATTCAGAATATTTTGTAAATAATTAATAAGTCAGGAAAATATTGAAAACTTTGAAAAACATTCAGGCATTTCATAAATAAGTTAACAAATGAGGAAAGCAATAAGAAGTTGAAAAAATGAAAATATTTTCGAAATTTTACAAAAAATCAGAAATAATATTAAATATACAAATTATTAAATATCTCAAAAAATTGTAAAAATCATAGAAAAAAAAAAAAAAAAGGAAACATATTTTAAATGTATGAGTATTTTTTTTTCATATAATTAAACCCATTTAATTTTTTTGTTTTTAATTTTCACAATGTCGAATTCTAATGTATCTGAAAGTCATGGAAGTAACAACGAGGAGATAGTCGTTAAATTTGATAATCCAAGATGATTGTACAAATATATTGTCAACAATGACAAACAGAAAATAGAATGTAAGTACTACGGAAAGAGTAATAAGTGAGGGTATTATAAGATTAAAGTAATATTTAATTGACAGATACAAAAATGTCACTAGATGCAAGTCATGTTCAACTGTCGTTTGTAATCAAATGAAGGTTACTAAAGGACACAAAATCTAAGAAAAGTAAGGAATAAAAAAGATGAAAGATTTAAGAAGATTCTATTTGATGAAGAAAAGCGTGATCATATGATGTATCCTTTAGATTGTCAAACTCAAGACGAAAGAGACATGTATAAGAACGCTATAATGGAGTCAAGAAATAAAGAATGGTATAAAAAGCAAATTTAGAGATTCCATCATTATAAAAGTTTTAAGGGAAGTAGAAGTAGAAGTGGTAGTGATAATGACAATACATACAAAGAAAAAAGTAAATGCATTACAAGAATATTTAAAACGTACAGTCAAAGGTATAACAATCTAAATTTAGCAACATGTAAAATTGAAAGTCGAAGTAGAAAACTATTAAAAATATGTTTCAAAATGTCAGAGAAAAAGTTGATTAAATTATAACCAAATATATATTTTTCAATGCAATTCTGACAAATACTACAAAGAGACTGTATCTACAATATATGCTTGATGTAACGATCAGAGAAGGTACGAAAGTAAAAACACCAACTAATTATGATATAATAAACAAATATCTTAAATCAAAAAAAGAAGAGCTAGAAAGTTATATCAATAGTTTGAAATGACAATGGCTAACCTATGAGATCACTATTATGTGTGATGATTGAACAATTACCACTAAAAAATAGATAATCAAATTCATAGACTATTGTGATGACTGCATAATTTTTTTAAAGTCCATTAATACTTCTGATGTTAGGTATTATGAAAGTCATTAAACAAATGAAACCATCAAATGTAGTTCAGATTGTCACCGACAATAATAACAATTTCAAAAAGGCCAATAAAAAAATAATGTCCAAGTATCTTATCTATTAAATACCATGTGCTGCTTATTGTATTGATATGATACTTAAGAACTTTGAAAAGACAAAGTTAATGGAGAAGATTGTTAGAAAAGTAAATGTTATAACAAACTTTATTTACAACCACTCTCACTTATTGACCTTTATGAAGTCACTCGAGTGTGGTGGTGATGACTTGATTCAATTTGGAGCTACTCAATTTGCAATAAATTATATTACTCTCCAATCAATGATTCATAAAAGAAATGACTAAAGTACATGTTTAATTCACAAGTATGATATAGATATTATAAGAGTAATCCACCAATTAGTATAAGAATAAACTCTATAATTAATAACCAGTCTTTTTAGAAGGACACTCGAAAAGTAGTAAGCATAATAAAATCAATTTCAAAGGTCCTTTGTTTAGTAGATGGTGATAAGAAACCTATAATGGATTTTCTTACGAAGCAATCACAGATGCAACATACAGATCTTCAAAAGGATATTTGATGATTATTAAAGAAAGATGGTTCGATATGCTTCTTCATCTTTACCCTTTACATGAAAATGGTAAGTAGTTCGATATATAAATTAATATTTGTCATAATTATGCTTACATTATAATTGATTGTTAAATAACTTTTTTTTTTGTTAATGTAGTGTTCCAATATGATCATGAATTCGGGAATCATGCTGATTTACTATTTTCTATGAGAATGATGATAAAAAAATTAGAGTCAAATGTGGACATTCAAATACAAACTTTAAATGAAATTAAATACATTAGGAACCAAATGTTCCGATCTAGAATTCCTTAAGTGATTCGTGGTCGTGTTTCGATGACTCTAAATAAAGATTTGAATATTATTTATTTTATTTCATAATATTACATTATAATATGAGTAATAAACTAATAATCTAATATCATATTTCAAGTAAATGGTAGATGTTGAATGGAACAGATGCTCCAAATTTAAGAAAAATTACAATAATGATTTTATTTCAAATTACCTTAACTTCAGGATGTAAAAGAAATTATAACATATTTAATCTTATCCATACAAAAAAAAAAGAAACAGATTGAGAACTCAAAGATTAAATAATCTTGTATTTGTGCACTATAACATAAGATTGAGAATGAAACATATCAAAAAGGAAGAAAATAAAGAACACTTCGACTCAATTGATTTGACATATATATACAATGATGATGAAGATAAAGATCTTATGCTTAGTGGTTACAACAAAATAGACAACCAGTACTAGATGTAGAATAAATTCAAAAATTACTACTGAAATGGACATTGATGTTGAAGAATACATAAGTACATCAGAATATTCTCATAGTAGAACTCCAGGTTTAAGTAGTTAGAGTGATATAGATAATTTCTCACAACCATCAAACGATGATGAAGGCGGTAACAGTGGATATGTAGCTCAACCTGGAACTAAAGACTTACGAGAAGAAAGTTAAAGACCACTTAACTTATTCACAGAAGAAGATGAATTTACACATGCCATGCAAGATGAACATCATAGAGCCCGACAACCATCAAGACTTGATTCTTTGTCATATCATTATAAAAAAAACCTCGTAAATAAAGTTTATTAGAGTCACTTGATTCTTTGAATATTCATAATTCTACAGACCTTTATAACTACAATTCTTTTAGAGATCATTCTTATAGACAATGAGATTATACTTCCGAATGTAAATAAATGAGAACTTCATCATCTTATATCCCAAGCCAACAAAGTAAATAAGATACAAGCTTTATCTTCAACAATGTACTACTATAAATAGAATATGAGCAACAACCTCATTAAGGTCCTCTAATTTAAGATTACTTCTCTTAATAGCCTTAACAAGTATTTATTCCACACTATCCATCAATGGGATTCCTAATTCAGTTGACACTATCACAATATCACTATCATATTACACAATACCAAATATATTATAGTTATATGCCTCGAAGCAACTACGTATTGTAAAGAAAGTCTCAAATTTGACAATAAATTCATCGTGACCACAATATAGCTGAACAACAAGAATATGTTGATGAACGAAAACATTCTTTCTAATATTAAATATATATATGAGGTAACTTTTATGAATACATTTATTTTAAAATATTTATTAAGTATTTTTACGTATTATTTATGCTTTAGAATATTTAAATTAAGTCCATATAACGTATTTCAATATGATACATATTTATAAAATTGAACTAAGTAATCTTAAATGTAGATTATTGTTTATTTTAGCTTATTCTAGAATTTTAAAACAAAACTCAAAATTTTTAACTATTTCCATAAACTACCGTAAATTTACCGTGTTTCTACCAATATTTCCATCGATGTTTGACATATTTTATATTTTTGTCCGACTTCACCAACATTTAGAACCTTGGTAGTTATAGATGCTTGGTGTTGCTTATGTTAGCTTGCTTTAAAGTTCCAACTTTCAACTAAAATGCTAAGTTTTAAGGTGACCTTGTGTGGACTTCCATAATTTTACCATGTTCCCACTTTCCAATGAAGTCTGAAATACATCCTATTTTGGAAGAATAAAATTCCAATACAATGTCACATTCGGATCCATGACAAGAACAAGAACAGAATTCCTTATTATCAACAAAAGGATTTATAAGATAGTCAAGGGCTATTAAAAGTTACCAAATTAAATGATTTAGGAATACTAATAACACAACTCCAATGTTAGAATAGGTGGGTTATATGGATCCTTAGATGGGTATCCATTTACCATTGCGATCTATATATATGTAGGAGTTTTGTAATATTGAGAGAAGACTTCTAATAATAACAACATGGTACCAAGAGCTAAACCCTAACCCTAACCCATCAACTCCTACTACCGCCATCATTGCCATTGAGTACTGTTCATGTTGCTACCATCGCAACAATGTTTTGTTGAGGTCATTGCTCTTACTATAACCAAACACCATTGGAAAGCTAACAACGACATTCTACTACCGTCGAGTTTGCCCATCCTCCTATCCTTCCCATTGTTGTCCAATCAGTCCGCTGCTACCATTGATCCCCTCTTTTGCTCCTCCTCCTTCCTAGGCCGTTATTAAGAAGGGTCGACAAACGTGACAACTCTACCCATGGTGATGTAAAGGAGCCTTTGCTCTTCTCATCCCTTTTTGTCACTCCACAATGACAACTTTACCGTTATGTAGAGAGCATCTACCTATTCCACATGGTTGATGGATCAAAACCTTTTGTCGGTTCCACATTCTCAGATTATGTGATGAAGAATTTGGTTGGAACTAGAAAGTTGAACAATGTTGACTACTTAATCTAAACTCAGTCAATCAAGATTCTTTTGAGAGCTCAAAGAAAACTAAAGTACATCAATAAGGACCCTCCTAATGAGAAAGACGCCTCGTATAAAGATTGGCTTACAAATGATTATTGTATTCAATCTTGATTAATCAACAATATGTAGGAATGCATATCCTCCTCCCTTGTTTTTCTACCATTTGCAAAAAGGATCAAGATGTGTTACATGAACTTTACAGTAATGAGAAAAATATATCACGTGTATTTGAACTATATGAACAACTATTCTCACTACAACAAGATGAAATGTATGTCATTGAGTTAATGACGACTGCTCGTGCTATTACAAACAAGTTAGATATCCACTAACCACTTGTTCTTAATGAGCTAAAGTTCAAAGAGCATTGTGAGGGCCTGATTATGCCCAAGTATATGCCTACTCTCCGTCTAAAAATCAATAGTCAAATCATTTTTGAAGGTGACTCTATTCCATCATTGTCATTGACTTTCTCACGTGTTCGTCTCCATGTCAACACTGTCTTTCACACTTACAATTGGATCCATCGATTAGTCTACTATGACTACCACCCATAGTTGATGTGGTCACCCTCGAGACTCAGGGAGCCACATAGAGATGGAGAAAAATATGTTCATTGTAGACATACAAATCATGTTTTAGAGAAATACTAGAAAAAAATCTGACAAACCTACGTAGACACAAATAATGACAAGTGATGTTGATTCTTCTGTACAAGCATGGGTAAAACTCACTATTAATTTACTCATTGTTCAGGTTACTCAAGTAGAATATGAACAATTTTTATAACTCAAGGCAAGTCAAACTACATGCACTGCATCTCATGCTAAAAAATGTTCATAGAGATGGAGAAAAATATGTTCATTGTAGACATACAAATCATGTTTTAGAGAAATACTAGAAAAAAAATCTGACAAACCTACGTAGACACAAATAATGACAAGTGATGTTGATTCTTCTGTACAAGCATGGGTAAAACTCACTATTAATTTACTCATTGTTCAGGTTACTCAAGTAGAATATGAACAATTTTTATAACTCAAGGCAAGTCAAACTACATGCACTGCATCTCATGCTAAAAAATGTTCATAGAGATGGAGAAAAATATGTTCATTGTAGACATACAAATCATGTTTTAGAGAAATACTAGAAAAAAAATCTGACAAACCTACGTAGACACAAATAATGACAAGTGATGTTGATTCTTCTGTACAAGCATGGGTAAAACTCACTATTAATTTACTCATTG
>JAMKQA010146081.1:0-14446 GCA_024699735.1 Posidonia australis
CCCCCCCCCCCCCCCCCCCCCCCCCAAAAGTTGCAAATTGACAAGACGGAGAAATATACTGCCAGAATTTGTTTATTTTTTTGAGATATTATTCTACCAGAAATTATTACCATGTAGAGACAATTTACGACAACATCCTCAAATAGACCTTTTTTTCAACATAACATCCTCAAATAGGCTGTGACAGAGCAAGGAGGTAAGTCTCCAAAAAAAAATTAATCGTGGACTTCCCCCCAAACCTTTTATTAGAGGGGAAGTACTAGATTTAAGCCTATGAATTGTCTAAAGATAAGATACAACTCAGGTGGTTTTAAATGTAATGTCGAATTTATTTTTCCATTGCAGAAAAAAAAAAAAAAACAACAATAGCACACTTGGTCCTGGCAGTGATTTTTGGTTTTGTGACCACGATTTTTTTAACCCCACATTACGGATCAGATCCACAGGTTAATATTACCAGACCATGCGTCTACCAACACATTATGGATTTAGAAACAAGGTTCGTCCTATCATTTCTGAAGAGATAATATTATTCAACAACTCATGAGAATATCTATTGCCCATTAAGCCAACCCCACTAGTCATCAACAGGTAGACAGGCTGAAATGCAGAGGATCTCAAATTTTGCATGTATTATGATACACAAGAAAGTTGATTAAACTAGCTAGTTAGCTTAACAGCCTGTGATTATAAGCACATGTTATTCTATACAACTAGAAACATCTAGGAGACGGGAAATCAAAATCGTCGAATGAAAGCAAATACGTATAAGCTAAAAATGCCTTAATTCATACCTTGTTCTGGTAGACATTTATTTGCTGCCTTCTACAACATCAATAATATAATCAGAAGAAATGAAGGACCTGCCTTCTGTTACTTTCTTGCAATCCCTCTATATTTTTCATGCTTCAAGAACAGTGCTCAATCTAATGGGTAATGGCATTCTTAGACAAGTCAAATGGGGATGACATGTTAATCAACAGCAGTTCGACTTCAGATGAAGCATCTAGACATGCATGACATTCAGGATGTATAATTTTGCTTCTCAAGCTCACCATAAGTGACCTCAAAGTTATCAACGAGCCGATGGTGATAGCAATAGGAAACAAGTAGTAATAATAAATTGTATTGATCTGTGATAAAAATTACAGTACAGTTACCACATGGTATTTGCACAAAATAAATATAGACGACTTTCCTTTGTTCTTTTGTGTAAGTCATTGGTGGCTAAACTGGTAGACTTCCAACTTACAGATGTTCAATTCCACTTTCCAACCACAACATGAGCTAGGGATTAAGAACAGTCCTTCAACATAATAAGAACCTTATTGTTGTTTATCTTAAAAACATGATAGATTCCAAAAAAGTAAAAAAGGCAAGCAATTGGACATAACCAAGACCTTTTGGTGATGGTCAAAATAGAAAATTCTACATGAATCTTTTTATTGATGCTCACATTTTTATATATTGCATGTCGGGTACTAAAGAGATGTCCTACGTTATCTTCAGTGGTACTTACACATAGTTGATTTTCTATTCTAATCCAAGGCAATGATAGACAAAGACTAGCATCTCCTTTCTGAACGAGTCTTTCTGTAGAAGTTATAAACATAGTGAAGCATTTCTCTTCCATGCTAAGTATTGATTGTAACATCTACTAGTAATATTTCATAGTTTTAGTATAATTGGCTACGCTCTCAAAGAAGTATAGTTTAATAAAATTATAATATGAACATGCTTATCCTACAGCATCCACTGAAACGTGACAAGATTGAAAGACACGTATCAGGTTCTCTCGAGCACCTGTAGGAAGATCGTGAGGAAAGTCCATGTCAATATGTATTGTCATCTTTTACATAAAATTGGTCATATATTTGTTATTCTCCTATACATAATTAATATTAGTTTTCAACAATAAAATGTAAAGAATGCAACATAAATATATTAACAGTGAATATCTTTAATGTGGCTATCTCATTTTGCAACATGGCCACTTTAGGAGTTCCGTCAGTTGGAAACCTCCTACTATGAGGCGTAGCAACACCAACACCAATTAGATGGACTCTATCAAACATTTGATGACCCAAATCTTGTGCAATTACGCTATCTTTCATCTCATCCAAGTCTCATGAAGGACTTTCACTTTGTTAAGTCAAGATTGTTTCATTTATTTTCGTCTACATGAAAATATATTCAATTTAAAACAATAATACTAAGTTCTTGCAACTAAATTCTATAGTTATGCAATTTTATACTTACGATGATCTCATTATTACGATAATTGGGTTTTGGTGTTTATGTTTGACTCATCATTTCCAATTTTATAAGACTATGTTCCTTCTCTTTCTGCTAGAAACATAATAAAAAGAAAAAATTATGATAAAACAAGTGAATATCTCTTACAATAAATAAATGAGTATATTATTCAAATTGGATTAAATAAAATACCATTTCTTGGCGAAGTTGAGCAAAGGAACTTGACCGTTCTTCTATATTTCACACATTATTAAAAAAAAATTGATTATTACTGTATATTCATGTTTGACATGAACCATTTCAGATTTTTGTTTGATCTGCAAATTGTGCTAACAAACACCATCCAAGTGTCTAAAGTTTTCAACATTTTAAAGTTACAAGGAGAAAATAGATTACCCTCATGCTTTGGTGTGCTCTATTCAGTCATAAAACATTGGAATTGTCTAATATCAGTCCTTAAGTCTCGATGTGTTATTCTCTCTTCATTGGTGTCAAAAGGCTTGTAACACTTATTCTTCAAGTAAGCATTTCAATCTCTCTGTTTGGAATTGAGGACTTGAAAGCAATAATGACAAGCATTTTCATGTTCATCGAGATCAAATTTAGTCTGCATAAACAAAAAATAAGACCAATTAAGTTAGTGCAACTACTAAGTACAATATAGATATTTTACCACAAGAAAATGCCATGTACCCTAAAATGCTAAGTGGTCTATATATACCCACTTCTTGTCAATAAGTCATAACTCTCCTTACTTTGCAAAACTAGCAAGAAGCTTATTTAGTTGTTTTCGACCCTCTCCTATGGGAGAACTATATCTATCGTACTCTATTTTATAACACTTTCCGTCTGATGGTCCTACAAAGTCACCCCTAACACGTGTTTTCCCTTTACTACCCTTAGAGTACGTCCTCCTAATCTCATCCACCCCATTAGGAAGTGGCTCAAACTCAACAGGACAGTTGACAAAATGGACAGGACTTTCAGTTGTAGGTATTTGGAGTGGTGTACGGTTGGTGGATACAGGAATTTGGAGTTGTATAGGGTTGGTGGATACAAGTATCTGGGGTAGTGTAGGGTTGGTGGTTTCAAGCCTTGTAGTGGTCGTGTTCATGTTGTTTTTAGGCCTTCTAAAGATAGATGTTGATGCTTGCAGGTCCTTCAATGAAATGAATTTTTTGAGAGTCATAGCAAAGAACTTGTTCAAATAATAGAAATAATAGGTTAGTACTGATATTTAGAGAGAATTTCTAGACTATAAGTACTGATATTTAAAAAATGGCATACAAATGCTTGTCATTTACTCGTTTTTAATATGAAATGCATTGTAAAACTGTTTGGTTGTGGCAATTCAATTTTATGAAACACAATTAATCATTTCCAATTGTTGTTAAGATCATTAAAACAATTTAATTAGTTCCAAGTTATTTTATATCCACAGTGAAATCGTCTTTCAGATTTTGCAAGATAAAAATTAAAATAAAACTTAACAAAGAAAATGTTCCAAAACCTTTGCTGCCATCTTCTTCGATTTTTCTGTATTGGATTGACCTTTTACAACTATATCCGTCTCCCGCAGTTGCCATCGAGATGTATGACATCTATCGCATTTTTATTTATTTGTATTGTCCTTGTAATATAACATATAATCTTTAGGACATGCATCAATCTTCTTGTAGTCAAGTTCCAAGGCAGTAATGATTTTCTTAGCCTCATAAAAGGACTTAGGTAAGCCTTCCTCATCCCCTAGGATTGTCTTTCTTAAAGACGTAAGGAGCACACCGAAGGACTTATTATTCCATCTAGACAAGCATTTTATGTGATAAAGTTCAACGAGAAACAGTAACCTCGACGGTGAACTAAGTCCTGAGTGCAATGGTTTCTCTATATCCTCAATTAATTTGAAAAACTTATCTACATCTTCACTCATGGGTTCCTCAACAGGTACATCATCCTCTCCGTCGTCTATGTCATTGTTCATAAATCTCAATCCAAGAGCATCACACAACATCTCATGCGTGTCATCATTAATCCTTTCGATACAAGTATTAGTTCTTGATGACAAAACAGAAAGCATCTCACCATGCCTCGTCCAAATACAACATCAAGACATAATTCCATTTATTATTAGATGCTCATACACAAGTTCTCTAGTGAGGATGCTTTTATTGCTGCACTTAATGCATGGACATGGTAAGTCTTTTATTGTTGGCTAATGCAAATTTTAAAAATTTTTCAACCCCCAAAATATATGCTTTGTTAAATTTGTCGTCAATGTCTATCCACGACTTATTCGGAACAAAAGTCATCTATCAATACAAATTTTAAAAGTCAAATAACTCGAATACTATGAGAAATACATTGGAAACAAAGCAGTATTATAAAAATTTATTAAGAATTAAAAAAATAAGATTATGTCCAATTAATTGGTCCAAACTTAACTAATAAGTAATAACTGAAAGGAAATATATTTTCTGTATTATTCAGATTATGTCTAGACTTAACTAATAAGTAATAATCCTTGATATCCAATTACCACAGTCAGGTAATGGAACTATAGAGAATGTTGTAATGTGTTTATAATAAAGAATTTTCACATCATTTAATACGTAGAAAAAGTAGAGACGAGAGAATACTTAAAAATGATGTAAACTTTCATAAAGGACTATTCTTCACAGGAACATGTTGTCATGTCACAGAGTCCACAGGGATCCCACTACTGCAAGTCCACAACAAAAGTGATCAGGAAGAGCAACCAATAGTAGAACCCATGTCGGTCATATTGGCTTCTAAACAAGCCATGTCAGTCAACTTGAATCCTTCTCAGTACAAAATTATCCTATGTCGACCGATTGGGTCAAGCCGTGTGAGTCAACTCGATGAGACATAGGCCATTGAAATCCAAAACACTTACACATGTATGCAAATATCGAGTTCGTATACTAGGATTTTGGTGAAGTTTTTCTGACACATGTCAATATTTAGAATCGTGTTGTGACACATGATTACGATTGTGTCATCCTCCAACTTGCTCCTAAGATTTATTTATTTTTCTAGGTCCATGAGCTTATACAGCTACCTTGGTTAAGCCATCTTTGCAGCAGTACAATTAGCTTACCGTTAACCAAAAAAAAAAAGGTTTAGTGAGTCACTTCTCAGGGGGAAAAAAAAAGTAGACAAAAATTAATGGATTGAAGGTACGTGGATCGCACGTTCATAATCGTGTGGTTTGTACGCATTCACCTCAAGCCCGTAACAGTCGTGAGCGTGGCTGGCTCACGACTTCATGTAACAGTCATGGGCATGGCTGGCTCACGACTTCATTTGTTTTCCTGATAGTGAACCGTACAGTGAAGATCCTATGGCTATGCGAATGCTCACAACCTCGAGAGCCTATGACTAACCAAAAATGTTTATGCTTGTGTGGATAGTATGGGAAAATGTTTTCTTCCTCCTCAATTCCACCTTTAATTCTTGGTAAGGAGGAAACAGAGGAAAAGTTTCATCCATATTTAATGAGGTGGGTGAAACAATGGGAATATATATTTCAAATGAGAAGGTGCACATACACACAGAATCCATAACAAAAAATTCATAACAGAATTATAGTGTGTTTCTTTTCATAATCACCGATTTTGGTGGCAACATACTCTTGCCTTTTTGCATGATCTTACTGTTGCTGGTCTGATTATTAGGCATATGCTTTTATCATGTCATTCTTTGTCCGTGATTATAGGAGCTGAAGCAATGTTTGCTGATCTAGGTCATTTTTCTGTAAAATCCATACATGTACAGTTCTGAAGAATATTTCCAATGCTTTTTTATATGCTATTGTTTACATGGGCGCTGTGTATTTGATGAAAAGCCCTGAATATGTGGAAAGCATATGCTATGATTCTGTCCCAGGTAATCCATACCTCTTGAAGATTAGGATATGTTTGCAGTATGTCCATTAGTTATCCACCTGCAAACATGATATCAAATGTCGTCACTTGTCGACGAAATTTTGTCGACACATGTAATTGCTGATACGACACCAATAAGATAATGGTATGATAATTTTGTGAATAAAGGTGTCTTTTTTACTACATTCTTGATGATACGACACCAACATGTGTATACTTTGCTGACACGAGTCTATTTTTTCAGTTATTGAAGTCCCACACAAAATCGATATTTAAAATCATGAACACATCTTTATCATTCCTGATAAGTTTACTTTGACTGTTCTTCTGCAAATGGATGATTTCCCCCACTTTCTGTTATCTTAACTCAAGCAATTATTCTGTGGTTGTCGTTTTATTCTTTTATTTTTTGGCCAGTCTTTGTCGTGGCAACACTTGCTGCCATGATTGCTAGTCAAGCCATGATATCAGCAACATTTTCCTGCATAAAACAGTCCATGGCTCTTGGCTGCTTTCCCAGGCTTAAGCTAGTCCAGACTTCACGAAAACTTATCGGGCAGACATATATCCCGTCATCAACTGGTTTCTGATGATCATGTGAATAGCTGTTGCTGCTGCTTTCGGAAGCACCACAGACATAGCCAATGCATACGGTATATGTTGCTCGGCGTTTGGGGACTCCAAAGAGATAGAGAAGATGGAAATTCAAGATATGTTGGTTTTGATAATTTTTTCTCAACCAAGATCCTCCACCACCCTCTGTCTCCCTAACGGCTCCTTAGTTATTAACGTCGGTCATTAATACCGACTATAATAACCATTAACATCAGAGAGGAAACGGTCGAGGAACCGTTTCCTCCTTCCACATGTAACGGTAGTCTTCATTGACCACCAGCTCACATCTTCCACTTGGTAATGAAGATCACACACAAATTCTATGTAAAGTGATGTTAACCTTCCACTTCTACTATTCATGAAGTGTATTATTTCAATTTTCCACTTCCACTATTCATGAGAATGTTCTTCATTTCCATTATCTATGGAAATGTTCCTTAATCCCATTAAGTTCACAAATTTAATGAATCTTTCCGTTGTAATTCCCTTTGTCATTGGATCAACAATCATATCAGATGTGGGTATGAAACTCAGTTTCATTTCTCCACTCTTCACAATATCACGAATATAGTGATAATGTATATTAATGTGTTGTCCTCTTGTTGTATTTGCACCACTATGTATAAAACTTATTGTCGCTTACTATCACAATACATCTTTATTGGACCATTTATGAAGTTGAGATTTAAATCATTTATAAATCTCCTGATCCAAACTGCATGTGATGCAGCTACACTACAGGCAACATATTCAGCTTCCTGTGTGTATTTAGCTACACATCCTTGCTTTTTACTTCCCTAAGATACAACTGCACCTCCAAAGATGAATACATGTCCCGAAGTGGACTTCCCATCATCATTGTCACCACCTAGATCTGCATCTGTATAACCAAGTAATTCAAGCTCATCCGCTTGATAAGTCAACTTATGATGTAGAGTTCCTTTCACATATTTCATTATTCTTTTTACAGTTTCTCAATGTTTTGTTTCGAGATTACTTTGATACCTACTGACAACACTTACAGCATATGCCAAGTCTTGCCGTGTACACAGCATAACGTACATTAAACTTCCAATCACTTGGACATAAGGTACTCTTAAAGGTTTTTCCCCTTTCTAGGACATTAGTCCTTGCTTAATCTTTTTCCAAAAACATATGGTGTAGGGGTTGAAGAGTAATTCTCTATTCTAAACATTTTTAGCATTGTACGCAGGTATCTTTCCTGATTTATACTCAGTATTCCAGATCTCCGATATCTAAGGATATGAATTCCAAGAACATAAGATGCTTCTCCCATGTACCTCATCTCATACCTTTTGCTAAGTTCTTCCTTTGTATTGTTTAACATGTCAATATCATTTTCAGCAAGTAAAATTTCATCTACATACAAGGACAATATGATAAACTTGCTCCTACTTTTCCAAACATATACACAATAATCTAACCTGTTTGAAACAAATCCCATTTTGACAATTACATCATGAAATTTCTGATACCATTGTCTAGAAACTTGTTTCAAACCATATATTAACTTATTTAATTTGCATACTTTGTCTTCATGTCCTTTTACTTGATATCGCTCAAGCTGTGACATATAAATTTCTTCCTGTAAATTACCATTTAGAATTGCAGTCTTGACATCCATTTGATGTAATTCCAAATCCAAATGTGCAACAATAGTCAATATAATCATTATAGATGCGAACTTAGCTACTAGAGAATACATTTCTTGATAATCAATACCCGATTTTTGTGTATAACCTTTAGCAACTAACCGGGCCTTATACTTATCAATTGACCTATCAACCTTCAACTTCTTCTTAAATATCCACTTGCATCCTATGATCTTTCTGTCACTAGGTAAATCACATAATTCCTAAATATTGTTTTTTTCCCATTGAATCAATTTCATCATTCATAGTCTCAAGTTATAAATCTTTTTCCTTTGATTCAATAGCATCTTTATACTTCATGAGTTCCATGTGATTTTCCTCTATATCTGCTATCAAACATGAAGACTCACAAGAATACAAATGATAATCATTCATCCAAGCAGGTTGAGTCCTTATTCGTTTGTTGCTAATAGGCTCTAACAGTTCAATTCTATTTTGAGTGTGTTCATTTTGATCTACTATTCTATCATTTCCATTTACATGCTTATTTTGATTTTCCCTTGTATTTTTCATAGGTTCATTCACATTATTCATATTTTGTTCTCCCTTAATCATAGTGTCATATTCCGGGATATCATTGAAATAATTATCTCCCACTATAAGCAGTGGTTCTATTCTATTTTCATTTTCTTCCTTTTCTTTTAAATTTTCAAGAAAAGTTGCATCTCTATATTGAATGATTCCCTTTTCTTTATGGAAAAATTTATAACCAAAAGAATTTTTACAATAACCTATAAATGTACACTTTAAGGTTCTAAAATCTAACTTATCTCTTAATTGATCAGGAATAAGTACATGAACTACAGAACCCTATTTCCTTAAATAATGTAAAGTGAACTCTGACTCAGTCCACAACTCATAAGGTGTACTAAGTACAGATTTGGTGGGTATTCTATTTAACACATGATTTGATGTAAGCAAAGCCTCTCCTCAAAAACTTTTGGAGAGTCTTGAATGTGACAGCATGCACCTAACAAAATTCATAAGAGTGTTGTTTTTCATTTCCGCCACACCATTTTGTTGTGGAGTATAAGACATTGTTGTATGTCTCTTGATTTCATACATTTCACAAAAATAGTTCAAATTCCTTAGAATTATATTCCTCACCTCTATCTGACCTTAACACCTTAATATTTCTTCCTAGTTGTTTTTCAACTTTCGACTTGTATTTCTTAAAACAAGTGAAGACTTCACTTTTATGGCTTATTAGATAAACATAAGTATATCTAGAAAAGTCATCTATGAATGTCACAAAATATACCTTGTGATCATATGTTATAACACTAAGTGGACTACATACATCAGAATGAATTAAGCCCAATAATTCATCTGATCTGTCCTATTCCAAATGGTTTCTTAGTCATTTTTCCAACTAAACAATTTTGACACTTATCTAATTCCATGTCATTAAAATGAGGTAACAAATTCATTTTTATCATTTGTTTCATTTTGTGCACATTAACATGAACCAATCTTAAATGTCATAATTCACATTTTGATAAGAAACACAAGAAATAATCAGAAGCCACATCAATATTATTTATTTCATTTTCAGATACAACAAGTTTAAACAAATCATGCTCAGGTACAAATTTTCCTATAGCGAAGACCTTTTTGTCTTTCCCTATGGATACATGTTTGTTGTAGAACCTGACTTCCATGCCTTTCTTTACTAGCATGCCAACTGAAATAAGATTTCACTTCATGCTTAGCGCATAAAGGACGTCTTTCAGTACCATAATGCTGCCCCCCAAATACAAGCGGTAGGTGCCAACTCCTTCCACATCTAAATAGGTATTGTTACCTATGTAGATGCGTTGTTCTCCAGGACTGAATTCTTTGAATAACTCCAACCCTTGTTTGGTTTTCACAATGTACCTTGTGGTACCAGAATTCACCCACCACTCATTTGTATTGGGAGTAACAACATTATTACATTCAGTGACACAGATAAAGACTCTTTTATTCTTTTGTTCTGAGGTCTTGCCTTTGTTTCTATCCTTATTAGGACAATTTGCTCTATAGTGACCAAATTGGCCACATGCATGGCAAGATCTTTGTAGTCTTTTTCTTTGATTTGGCTTGAAGTTTTTGTTGTATCCATTCTTTCTCTTATTATTCTTATCAAACTTCGACTTCCATTGCATGGCATTTGCTTCTTCTAGATTGGTTTCATATTTCTTCCTGCTAGCCATAATTTCCTGTTCTGTAGCCAACCTAGCAGGCAATTCAGAAAGTTGAATTCGAGTAGACCTAAGAGATGTAGTTACCATGTCATAGCTATGTGGGAGACTATTTAAGATACTAGCTATCTGCAGTTTTTCAGGTATCAGAGTTCCTGCAGTAGCTAAGTCCTTTGCCATAACTATGATGTCATTTATATGTTCCACTACATTTTGTTCCTCAAACATTTTGCAATAGTTATACCTATGAAGGAAAAGTTGAGTTGTTATTTCCGTTGTTTTATCATATTTTTCCTTTAAAGCATTCCATAATGTGAATGATGTAGTGTATATTTTAAAATATTTTAGTAAACTGTCCTCTATAAACATGAGCATAAGGTTTTTAGTCTTTTTGTCATCAATTTTCATTTTTTCATTCTTTTTAATTTCCACTTCAGAAGCGTCATTTGACAATTCCGGAGGATCAGATTCTATAACATGTTCAATATTATCATATTCTAGTGCATGTCTTATTTTCCAGTACCACATCTCATAGTTTGCCCTATTCAACTTTTCTATTTTAGCCAATTTAGTTGTGAACAGTTTGCTAGTCATTTCTTAAAGCTACAACAAATATAGATTTTTCATATTTTAAAATTGTGTAATCTCACAAAAATTAAGTAATAATTCTAGAAATTAAATAATATTCAAAAAACTCAACAAAGTTTATAAGGTCTACGGACCTTGATGCAAAGAAATAAGCCAATGCACCAGTCTGGTGAGCCTGTATTGTGCGCTTGTCTAGTGCGTCGACTACGTGCGCCAGATAGGTGTGCCAACTATGTGCGCTAGATAGGTGCGCCAGTATGGTGCGCCAAATAAGTGCGCATAAATGAATATTTTATCTTTTAAAACAAGCTTTCTAATTAGTAAGTTTCAATCACTTGTAATATTAATCAAGATTAAATTTTCAATTAATCAAACATGTAACAATATTTAAAATTTAAATTCCTAACAGCAATATTAATTTAACATGCAAAAAATTTCCAAAATTTAAAATTTTGTTTTATTGCAATATCCAAATTTCTAAACAAGAAATTTAATTCCAGAAAATTATTAAACTTTATAACAATTTTCAACAAATTACTCTAGAAATTTATATAATTTCTAAAAATGACTACTTAACTCTTTAACAAATTTTGTTCTAGAAATCATGCAATTTGAAACTACAGTTTTTTTTTAAATTTTATATCCAATGTCCACTTACTCAAATAAATATCATTACCTCCTCTTTTTTTAATTAAGCAAACATGTAATATAATTGCCCACTCCTTTATGTTGAACAAAAGTTACCTAACCAGTGAAAAAAAACACGGGCGGGGGAAGGCGTAGCAGGGAGGCAGAGCAGCTACGCGACGACGTAGATCGACGAGGATGGCAGGGGAAGCGTGGACAACTGCGCGACACGCGGATCGTTGGGGATGGTGGGGGACGTGTGAACAACTACGTGACGTGCGGATCGTCGGGGGCACGAATCGTCAGTGGCGCGCGGATGGAGGCAGTGCGGGATCCGACGGTGCGTATAGGGGGAAAACGCTGGTGGAGCGGTGTGCGAGGCTGGCTGGGTGGTTTGCGGACAGCGGAGTGGCAGCCACGTGGCTAAACCAAGCTCTGATACCACTGTTGGTTGGCGTTTGGGGGCTCCGACGAGGTGGAGAAGATGAAAATTCAAGGTATGTTGTTTTTGATAATCTTTTTCCTTCGATTTCTACCTCTATATATAGTGGAGCCAAGATCCTCCACCCACCTCCGCCTCCCCAACGGCTTTTCATTCATTAACGCTGGTCATTAACGTCGGCTATAATAACCATTTACATCAGAGAGGAAACGGTCAACCGTTTCCTTCTTCTACATGTAACGGTGGTCTTCATTGACCACTAACTCACAGTATAGTGCACTGCTTCTGTCTTTACGAGACAATGGCTACAACCATTCTTTAATTATTTTTTTTGGTTCATTTACTGGACGTAAATTTTGCACTTTTTAGCTACAATTTTGCTTGCCTGCCCTTTAAATTTTGAGTTGAGTCGGTGCTCTGGTAAAAACATACTGGTTGATCTGTTGACAACAGAGAGGAAGCTAGATACAAAACTTCAGTCAGCTTGCAATCACAAGTAAATACAACAAAACATATGACAAAAAAAAAACACGTGTATGACAATTTCTGTTCTTGCTAGCAGTGAACGTTGAATTTCGAGAGCATAAAGAGGCTACTGTCACATATCTGACTAATCAGCTTCTTTTACTTTAGGAATCGCCGAGGTTGGTGTAATGCTAGTGAGCATAACACTGGCAACGCTTGTGATGCTTCTGATCTACTAACATATTCCTGGCTCTTTGCTACCGTCCTGGCTCTTTGCTTCCCTCCCGTATTTGGAACAGTTGAACTCATCTACTTATCTACCGTCCTGTCAAAGATTGCGGAAGGTGGGTGGCTGCCACTTGCTTTTGCTTCTTGCTTCCTCTGTGTGATGTACACCTGGAACTGCGGCACTGTGCTGAAATTTCAAAGTGAAATTTGTGAGAAGATCTCCATGTACTTCATGCTTGAACTTGGGTCAACACTAGGGTACTCTTAGGGTCCCAGGCATTGGGCTATTATATGACGAACTGGTTCATGGTAGCCCATCAATACTTGGGAGGTTCTTAATCAACCTTCCAGCACTCCACTCAAAAATTGTGATCGTATATGTGCATCAAGTATGTTCCCATCCCTATGGTTCCCCAAGAGGAGAGGTACCTCTTCCGTAGGTTGTGTCCCAAAGACTGCCACATGTTCCAGCTTGTGGCACGTTATGGATGCAAGGATGTCCGGAAGGAGGATCATCATGTATTTGAGCAGCTCTTGGTGGAGAGCCTAGAGAAATTTCTGAGGAAAGAAGCGAAACATACTGCATTGCAGAGCACAGTTATCAGCACGGAGCTCGATCGTATGGCAAAGTTGGCCAATATTGGTGGTCCTAGTGGGACTGCAAAGCTCCAAGTACCATTGTCATCCAATCTGAGTGTGGTGGATGAGGGTAGTCACATTTCCAGTGTAGAAGAGGAGGTGTCAACACTTCCATCAAGTATCCTGTCCTCATATGAACATCCTAATTTGGAATATGACGTTTCAGTTCTGAGAGAAGCAATGGAATCTGGATTCACGTATCTTCTTGCTCACACAGAAGAGAGAGCAAGAAAGGAGTCATTCTTCCTTAAGAAGCTCTTTACTAATTATTTCTATGCACTCTTACAGAGAAACTGTAGAGCAGGTTGTTGAGAATATATAAATTCTATGTGTACTATATGTTTCATTTGTCTCTTTTTTTTACTTGTAAAACAGATACGGATCTTCCGATGACTCCGATCTGTTCCAGTTGTAATCATATATATTTGGATCATTGGTCACTGTGTATAGATGTGGAAATATTATCCTTCATGGTATCAGAGTAGAAACGAGCATAGGGTTTTCTTCATTTCTCTCTCTAGTGATTTCTCCGGTGTTCATCGGCTTTCCTATGCAATGAGCGGGTGAGACTTGACATATATTTTGTCACGTCCCAGATTTTTCATAATAATTTAAATAAAATAAATTACGGGAAAATTAAAGCTAAACAGTAAAAATATCTAACCACCAAAAATCTGTGTGTGCGGCTAGCAGACTCCAGACTATATGCACTACGCTAAACCAATCACATGTCTGCACCTGCGAACAAAACCACAAGGAAAACGCATGAGTGACCAAAGTCACTCAGTACGCACCCCACGAAAACCACGGAAAACAAAACCATAA
>JAMKQA010146083.1:0-12012 GCA_024699735.1 Posidonia australis
CTAGCCACTCCACAACCTCAAGGACACCTCATCGAAGCTCCACACGTCGCCTCACGTTGCCGCATGCCTCCGCCAACTATCGAGCACACCAACAGGGATGAGGGAAGAAACAGGGGAGGTTGGGGAAGAGACGAGGGAGAGGAGAAGGTGGGGGTGAATGGGGAGAGTGAGGGAAAAGGAGAGGTTGAGTGAGGGTGGAGGAGGAGATGGTGTGCTCGGCAAGAGGAGACAAGACGTGCGGAGAAAGAGGAGGAGAGGTGTTGAAGAAAAGGTCATCAGTCACAACATAAATACGCGTCGAGGGTGGTAGTTGCATGCATGCATGCACAGTGCAACCATCAGCCTCCCGCACGAGCCAACAACCCACTGCAACAACTCGATCCCACCAACTTGACCATGAATGCGGACTCCACACGGACCCACACCCGAGTCCACAAGCTCGGTGCCACAATGTACAGTGCCAACCAGGCACAAGAACACGCAATTAGAAGCCAACCCACAAGACCGAAGCCTAAAATCACCAAAACACACAAACGGGCCTCAGAACAATAACACCTATTTAGGACTGAATTCATTATAATGTAAATAATTACAAAATGAATTTACAGGTGTTACCTCCTAACCATTTTAAAAGAAGATTTCACCCTCGAAATAACTAGTAGGCGAAAAGATATGGATACTAGGCTAGGATGGCTTCCTCACGTTCCCACGTGGCCTCCTCGGCTCCATGATGCCGCCACCGCACCAAGACCAGTGGAATCAACTTGTTCCGCAGTACTTGCTCTTTGCGGTCAACAATTTGGACAGCTTCCTCCACAAAGGACAAATCCTCCTAGAGCCCTTCTAGCTGAACTGGGATCACGTGAGATGTATTAGCTAGGCACTTCCTCAGCATGGAGACATGGAACACGTCATGCATAGACGACATCTCTAGTGGTAGATCCAATTGATAGGCAACCTCACCGATCCTTTGGGTAATTTGGTACGGGCTAATATAGCGAGGACTCAGCTTCCCATACTTTCCGAACCTCATGACACCCTTGGTCGGTGATACCTTCAAAAACACATATTCTCCCACTAGAAATTTCAGCGGTCTCTGCCTCCTATCGGAATAGCTCTTTTGCCAATTCTACACAGCCAACAGCCTACTACAAATCAAATCCACTTTGTCCGCATACAGTTGCACAAGCTCAAGACCAATCAACTGACGCTCACCCACCTCGCTCTAGCAAATTGGCGATCTATGTGGCCTACCATACAAAGCTTCGTACAATGCCATCCCAATGCTCAAGTGATAACTATTGTTGTAGGCGAACTCAATCAGTAGCAGATGATCCTCCCAACTCCCTTAAAAGTCTAAGGCACATGCTCTAAGCTTATCCTCCAGTGTCTGGATAGTCCTCTCTGTCTGACCATCCGATTGAGGATGAAATGCTGTACTATAGTTGATCACGGTGCCAAAGGCCTCCTGTAGAGTTCTCCAGAACCTTGAGATGAACCTCGTGTCTCTGTTCAACATGATGGACACTAGGACACCATGAAGCCTCAACACTTCAGACACAAACAACTCTGCGAAGCGACACATCGGGAGCTTCACCCGAATGGCTAGGAAGTGAGCAGACTTGGTTAGTCGGTCCACGATCACCCAAATGGTGTCGTTCTTCCTCTGAGTTCGCAGCGAACCAGTCACGAAATCCATCAAGATGTGTTCCCACTTCCACACAGGAATATCCAATGGTTGCAAGATCCCTCCAAGTCTCTAGTGCTTTGCCTTGAACAATTGGCAGGTTATACACCTCACCACATGGTCAGCAACATCCCTCTTCATGCCAGGTTACCAAAAGTTCCACATCAGGTCTCGATATATCTTCGTACTCCAAGGGTGAATAGTGTACCTATACCGATGCACTTCATCCAACAACCTCCGTCTGGCCTCCTCATACTAGGGCACATACACGCGTATATCATATCTCAGCTTTCCATATGCTCTAGTAGAAAAATGAGGCTCTTTACTAGCCTCCAGCTTCCCAAACACAACCTGAACAAACAGATCCAAATACTGACAGGCAACAATAAACTCCATCATCTTAGGGCAAACAGACAGAGTGGCCACCCAGGCACCGATCGTTCCCCGAGCTTGTTGCTTCGGCCTGCAGCTCACCAAGTCCTCCAGCATGATCCACTCCTTGACCATCAAGCTCGCTGTCACATGCGTGTGCCAACTCAAAGCAGCAACGATCACATTGGCCTTGCCAAGGTGGTAGGACAGGCTGAAATAATAGTCCTTCAGATACTCCACCCAACGGCGCTACCTCAGGTTGAGGTTCCTCTGCATGAAGATATACTTCAAGCTCTAATGATTGGTGAAGACCTCAAACTGCTCTCCATACAAATAGTGTCACTAAAGCCTTAGAGCGAACACTACGGCAGCCATCTCCAAATCGTGGGTCGAGTAGTTCTTCTCATGATCCTTCAACTGGTGCGAAGCATATGCGATGACATTGCCATGCTACATCAGAACACACCCTAACCCAACACCACTGGCATCACTATACATAATGAAGCCACCACTTCTAGAGGGCTGAGTCAACACAGTGGCGAAAACCAGACAAGACTTCAACTCTTGGAAACTCAGCTTACAATTCTAGTCCCAGCAAAATGGAACTCCCTTCCTGGTCAACTCTATTAGAGGCACGGCTATGGAGGAGAAATCCCTGATAAACCTTCTATAATAGCCCGCTAGACCCAAGAAACTCCTGATCTTCATCACAGTCCTGGGTCGCTCCCAACAACTCACTACCTCAACCTTGGCAGAATCCACTCTGATGTCGTCTCTAGAAATCAAATGGACAAGGAACATGACTTCACTCAACCATAACTTACACTTGGAGAATTGGGCATATAGTTGATGATGCCTTAGAGTATCCAAAATCGCTCTCAGATGCAACGTGTGAGTCTTAACATCAGGGGAGTAGACCAGCACATCATCAACAAAAAGCACAACAAACAGGTCCAGAAAAGGGTTGAAAATCCTATTCATCAAATCCATAAACATAGTTGGTGCATTGGTCAAGCCAAAAGGCATGACCATGAACTCGTAACGCCTGTACTACGTCCGGAAAGCAGTCTTCCGAATATCTGAGTCTCGTATCCTCAACTTGTGATACCCTAACCTCAGATCAATCTTCGAGAACACGGACGTAGACTGCAATTGGTTGAATAGGTCATCGATGTGGGGCAAGGGATACATGTTCAGCATCTGATAATCTATACATTGTTAGAGCAAACCATCCTTCTTGCGGACGAACAAGACAGGCACTCCCATGGAGACACACTCAGCCTGATAAACCCCTTGTCCAGAAACTCCTACACCTGAGTCTTGAGCTCTCACAATTCCGCTAGCGCCATGATATAAGGAGGCTTTGACACAACACTAGAACCAGGGATCAGATCGATCAAGAACTTTACTTCACTGTGAGGTGGCATACTAGGCAAATCGTCAGAGAAAACATCGGGATATTCACATACCACAAAGATGTTGTGAATACCCAACTCAGGAGAAGTGGAGGTAACTATGCTGGCTAGATACCCCACGCAACCCCTGACCAAAGACTTATAAACCTTCATAGCCAAAATGACAAGCTTAGGCTCACCTTGACACCCACCATACACAAAGAAAGACCCATCCTTAGGAGACCCAAAATAAACTCTTCTCCGACCACAGTCGATCAAAGTGGACTGCTGCGCCAACCAATCCATGCCGAGTATCACATGGTACTCTTGCATGTCCATCATGATCAGACTAGCCTCGAACTATCTACCGTTCAGCTTCAAGTCAACAGACCACAGATACCTCCATGTCAAACTGTGCTCCACCAGCAGTGTCACCATGCTGAGATGAAAGGCCAGTCTAGCTGGTCTCTCTCCCAACTCCACCGCGAAAAACTCAGAGATAAAGAAGAAAGAACTCCCTATGTCAAACAACACTTTGGTCATCTAGCCAGCCACATTAAAATAACTGATGGCCAAGCAAAATAACACCATCACATCCATACAATCAAGCAGATGTCTAGGTTACAAGGAGTTATAACAATCATAGAGGGTTACAGAACCAACTAATCGTCCTTACCCTCAACTACATCTCCCGAAGACCTAGTGCCTGGAGCTACAATGGTAAACACCCGTCCCCTAGTTGGCTGATGTAGCGTGCTTCCTGCCTTCTTTGGCGGTTCCTAACAGGATCTCTGGGCTTGTCTCATCTTCCCACAATTGTAGCACACCATTGAGGCTGAAGGCTACTGAGTATGAGGACAATATGCAGTGATGTGGCCCACCTAACCACAATTGAAGCACTAGTTCCCACCGGGTGCACTAGACCCTGTCTGACTGAAGCCAACTCCGCTACTCCCAACAAAACTCCGCTGGCCTACAGAGGAAACACTAGACCTCCCCTTTTGCTTCTTCTCAGGGCTACCTGAACTACTAGAACTCAGAAGACAGGAGAAAGTGAACCGAGAGATAAAAGAAGACTTACCCTTCCCTTTGGGACGACTCTCCAAACACTTTTGATGCTTAGCCTCGAAGTGGTAAGCCATCCTCACCATGTCCTCCACAATCTAGCACTGACAGCCCATCACCTTCACCTGTAGCCTTTAGTTCAAGCCATCAAGAAATCTCTGCACCTACTCCTCCTTAGACTCATAGGTAGGAGCAAAATGTTCCAGTCAAGCAAACTTAGTCTCATATTCAAGCACCGACATCGTGCCTTGCTTCAGACTCTAGAAATCTCGGCGAAGCTGCTCCTTCACATAAGCGGAGATATACATGTCATAGAAGGCTGCCTTGAAATCCTTCCACTGGATGCTAACAGTGACTGAGTCTGGGAACTTCAACTGCCTCACAGTCTTCCACCACCTATCCGCCTCACCATCCAGCAGCTAAGTCTCCACCTACACCCAATGCTCCTTTGGGCATGCCATGTTCTCCATCATCTTCACCACCTTCTCTAGCCAGGTGTCACTCTCCTCAACACCGACCTTACCCTTGAACGACGGCGGATGAAGCTTTGTGAACTGGCTCAGCCATGGGTCACCTGACGGCTCACTAGCACAACTCTTGTTGAACGCATGGGAGATCTTGTGTGCCAAGCTCCTCTGTTCTGCACGAACCACCTTCCATCTGCCCACATCCTCTCGAGAATCGGTCTCCTCGATGGAGGTCATGCACTTACGACCACGAAGAGGCATCCTAGAAGGAGAAAGCCAAAACACCTGCACCATAGACAAAGCAACAACCAGAAAACTATGGAGAAAACCAGGTGCAGACTCTACCATGCATGCAAAACCTATGGAGCCTCTAGATTGGACACCCTAGGTACAACACTAGCCTAGTGCGACCTAGTGAACCTAGAGCTATGATACCAGATCTGTAACACCCGAAATTTCCCATAATAATTTAAAACAAATTAAATTATAGGAAATTAAGAGCTAAACATAAAATATCAACTACCAGGAACCTGTGTGTGCAGCTACGAGACTCCGGACTATATGCATTATGCTGAACCCTCTGCATGCCTGTACCTACAATCCAAAAACATGAGGAAAGCATGAGTGACAAAAGTCACTCAGCATGAACCCCACAAAACAGTGGTAAACAAAATTATATTAATTTTCCTTTTAAATTCATTTCGCAATCATTTTCTCTGAAATCCCACAAAACCAGGCCTACACTGGCCAAAACAACAATCGGAGCTCTATCAACCCAAAACCATGAACGAGGCCCTCAATAGCCAAAACCACTCATAGTGAGTCGGAAAGCCCAACACCAGGCAACCTACTCTAGGCACAAATAGTCCACCGAGAAGCGACCACGGCCTCTACACCACCACGACGTGCCATCCTATGTAGGAGCCACATAGTCTCACGATTCTCCCTACCTAGAGAACCCTCACAAAGCCAACCCCTCCCTGGGAAGGCAATCTTGTCTCTTAGGATGCTACCAGCTACGGGGCACGTGTCCTACCTGCACTAGCCACCACAGGGTATGCCTCCTCACAACGTCCTCCACACGGTAATCAGGGGGGAGTGTCATACCTCCACAGCTGACGACACCTGAGCCTTAGTGCTCACAACGACACCAGGAATATCATACCTCCTCGTCATACCACAAGAGATCTCAACCTGCAGACCACAATCCTTAGCCTTGAGACTATAGTCACGGAGTTTCAGACCTCCAAGACCCAACAATCATCAACCTTAGGTATCTTAGCCCCCGACATCAACAGGAAGATGCACCCGACCACCCGAAAATGTCATCACATTCCCTAGTCCCGATGACACGGTCCTATAGTGTCTCGATCCACACACAGAAAACTAGGAAAACCATTCTCCAAAATGGACCAACCATCTCTTTGAAACCATTTTCAAAACCATTTATATCTTTAAAAATTCTTTCAAAACCTTGGCAAAACAACACATTAGGTGTCCTAGGGAACCACCATTGTCGGCCCACAATACCATCTCAAAGGGACAATACAAACCAATCCGGAAAACCCTCAAAATCAAATTTTTATAAAATGTCTAGGCCCTAATTTGGCATGCCGAAAAATAGGTTCGGTATGTCGAATTTTCTTGGTTTGGTTGATCGGAGAGATTCGACAAACCAAATCGACCAAAAGACCAAAACTGATAGAAAAATTGGCATGTTGAAAGGATTCGGTATACCAAAAATTACTGGTTCGGTATGCTATTTCCACTTCGGTATGTCGAATTTTGTGATCCTAGAAAACGATCCAAAACTCCACTTTTCAAAATCGACCAAAATGGGACCTTAAGGTGGACCCCCAAAACAATCACCAAAAATCACACATAAAACATAAGGTGTAGACCCTTGAGTCCACTCCAAATCCAAACAAACAAAACCAAAATCCATTCACCATCCATCAAGATATAAATTCGCAAAGCTAGAAGGGTCAAAAGGACCTAAACTACAACCACCGTCATAAAACACCACAAATACTACCATAAATTCACATAAAATCACAATAAATTCTAGGAACATAAATTTACCTAGATTTCATGCATTACTATCATTATCTTCCAATTTCATGCTCTCTATACAGTGGATTGGAGGTGCGTACCTACAATGAGCTCTCCAGCGATCCAACTCTGATCTCCGGCAAACTCAAGCGAGTCCACGCGTCCACAACCTCAAGGATGCCTCAACAAAGCTCCACACGTCGCCGCACGCCGCCGCACTCCTCTACCAACTCTCGAGCGCACCAACAGGGAAGAGGGAAGAAACATGGGAAGAGGTGGGGGAAGAGACAGGGGTGAGGAGAAGGTGGGGGTGAATGGGGAGAGTGAGGGAAAAGGAAAGGATGAGTGAGGGAGGAGGAGGAGATGGCATGCTTGGGAAGAGAAGGGAAGACGCACAGAGAAAAAGGAGGAGAGGTGCAGAAGGAAAGGTCGTCAGCCTCAAAATAAATACACACCGAGGGTGGTAGTAGCATGCATGCATGTACAGTGCAACCACTAGCCTCCCGCACGAGCCAACAACCCACTACACCAACTCGCTCCCACCAACAGGCTCACAAATGCGAGCCCCACACGGTTCCACACTGGAGCCCACAAGCACGGTGCCACAATGCACAGTAACAACCACGCATAGGAACTCACAATCAGAAGCCGGCCCAGGAGGCCCAAGCCCAAAATCACCAAAATATACAAACGGGCCTCGGAACAGTAAAACTCGTCCAGGACTAAATTCATTATAATGTAAATAATTACAAAAGGAATTTACGAGTGTTACGACTGGCAAGGAGTAGACAAGATGAATGGTGTAGACTCGTGAGTCGGGGAAGGAAAGAAAAGAAGAATGAAAAGAAAGGAGGCACATGATTTTCACTGTGCATGGTTTGACCAGAAGCCAACCAAGGCCCCATGCACACACACACAAGAGCCACAACAGGCCAAAATGGCACTTAACTAGAGAAACCCAACCAACTTATCCAGAGAGAGAGAGAAACACACACACATGGAGCCAGAAACACCATGACTATCCATTACTAAACCATATGCTCAAATATTACAATATTCCATGGTTTACACTAATCTAGATAATCAAACACAAATGTTACTGCAACTCTATATTTGTCTCATTGAAATTATTATTAAGCTCTTGAAGTTGCATATCAATAACAGTGTAAAACATTTCCACACAATAATAATGATGCTTAATGATTTCTGGCATATTACGCATTAATCGGCCTTGAAGTTCAAACTCATCTTCCATGTTCAAGATAGATATATCATGTATCTCATAAAATTAGGAAACTTCATTTAGTAAAGAATCCCATCCATTGTCTCTTAGTTATTGTAGTCATTCTATGGCAATTCATACAAGCTTCATGGCATTTATAATATTTGTATTCTTCTTGTGCAATGCCTATGATAAGATATTTGTAATTCCCAAGACCTTTTTCATGAAATACAACATAAACTCAAAATATAACACAATATTCAATAAAATTGGTTGCCTCATTTTATGTTCCATATATGTTCCATCCTTCTCAATATCTTGAAGTGCATCAGTAGTCAGAGAAAACAATCCAACTATACTAAGAAACATTGCATAATGAGAACCCTAATGTGTCTCTCTTGGTTGTTTGAATGTGCTATCTTGATTCAAACCTCTACAATTGACTTATCCTCTACTCCCTTGCATGCCAGATTAAATTGTTTCACCTGAAAAGCATCCCTACACAAGCAAGAGGCTTCCACAACATTAGACCATTTTGTTAGTAAGGGGAAAAACTCTTGAAACTTTGGGTAATTCTTTGTGATAGCTACCATTGTTAACTATAGTTGATGTGCAGAGCAATGAACATAGAAAGTAAAACAAATCTCTCTTGAAATTAAACTCTTAAGGCCATTGAATTCTCCTTGCATGTTGCTTGCTCCATCGTAACCATGCCTTCATAGACTAGAAATGCTTAAACCATGCTTGGAGAGAACAAAAACAATTGCCTGTTTTAGTGATAGTGCACTTGTGTTAGTTGCATGCTAAAGTTCAAGAAAGTGCTCAACTACGCAACCTCTTTTGTCAACATATCATATAACAATAGCCATTTGTTCTTTAACTAATATATCATGAGATTCATAAACTAAAATAGAAAATAATTCAACTTCAATATCTCTTAGCATGACATTTATTGTCGTAATTGCAAAAGCATTGACAACTTGTTTTTAAATAGTGGCAACTATCAATTTGCAGTTTCCTAAAGCATTTTCTAATATCACTTTATGAGCTTCTTCATTCAAGTCTACATAAAAGTGTAAAAGTTGCAGAAAATTTCCTAGATTGCTTGCTTTTTCTATTACATCATGTCCTTGGAAAGCCAAACCTTGAAGTAGCTCATAGGTAATTGATTTGTCAAAATAGCATTGACATTGGCTGCTAGAAAAGCTTTCTGATGCGCATTAGTAGTTCTCTTTCAAGTACGCAAGTCCTTAAGGCATTTGGGCTTAGAAAGCCAAACCTTGAAGTAGTAGAAATCTACAACAATCCATTGTTGCTTTCAAATGAATTCTATAATCAAAATTTTCTTGCTCATTTTGTTTTACCAAAGCAACATCAATGCATTGTTTTTTGCTTCATTAGATCTTTACGATCATTTATACACCTGTTATGCATACTAATCGTGCCTCCAATACTTTTTGAATTTGTTTGGCCTATTCCAATTTTTGATTCCCTTAGTGACAAAAAAATCACCACAAGCTTGCCTACCTTGCTCAGGTTTAAAGGGTTAACAACATAAGAAATATGCTACATCCTTCTCTATGTTGCACTCTAACCAATGCTTATATTTTTAAAACCAAGACCACACCAATCAATGACTAGCATAATTGAAATCTATCTGCTTGAAATTCTAATCATGATGTTCATTAGGATGCCTTCGCAACTATGTTTTATGAACTACCTCACAAATATTAGGAGGGTTACTCAAAATGCTAGGTTATAGTCTAGTAACAAAAGGAAACCCTTCTAAGTAAGCTTCTACATGAGCATGTTTTGAAGGTTCTTGAGCACTCCTTGGTAGACTCTTGAGTCTTGAACATCATTAATATTTCTTTTAAGAAATCTTTTCATAACTACACTTAAACAAATATATTTACTTTCTAATTCTACCATAATTTACTAGGTACAATATATTAAATAGAAAATGTCATTCTTTTTTCTATGCATTAAAATCAAATAAAACTCATAAAAAACAAAAATAATAATATATTAAAATAACAAGAATTCAATATAAAATGCAAAATAGATTTGATATCAATAGCATCTAAAAAATAAAATAAACTAAATGATTAAATTAAAGGAACAAGAAATTATCAATAATGTTGCAAAAAGAGCGATTTGCACAAGAAATTTGAGTTTTCAATATATCAAAGAAATTATGAATTTTCATTATAAGGAATTGAGAAAGGAAGAAAATCACCTTTGAATTGATTGAGAGGAAGAATATAAGAGATATGTGGACTAAAGCGTCATGATTATCCACCAAAAGGAAGAAGTAGGGATCTCTAACATAGGATATTTGTATTGTGTTATTTGGCAAAGAGTGAGAAAGAGAGATTATACAATGTAAATTGAAATTAGAATTGTGTTTTATACTTTGTTTGTCATACAAGAGTGAGATAGAGATTAGGTATTATAAATTGGGATTTGATTTTTTTAAGAAACTTTTGAGAGTGAGATATTAGATACTAGGAATAGGGATGATATTCAAAGAAAAAAAATTTGAGAGGGAGATATTTGATATTGGGAATTGGGTTGAGATTTTTTTTTTTAAAGAGTGTTAGTCGAGAGTGAGATGAATGAGATGGGTGCATGTAACTTTTGGGTTAATTGGTTATTTGCAAGGAACGAATAAAAAATCATTATACAATATATCCTTATATATACAATCTATTAAGTTTTGTAAAAATTTAGGGTTTTCAAATGCACAACCTCAACTATATGTGAACCACCCCTACTTCCTAGCAAAATACTAAATTTAACTTCCACATCATTGCTACTTATGTTGCTACATTAATTGGAATATAAGAAAGATTGTTGTTTCTAGGAGTGTATATATTCTAAAGGGGCAATTTTTCATGATGGTGTTTCTAATAGGTGCCATATATGGAAAAGAAATAAATCGTTGGTTGTAACCAATGGTCAAGATTAGTTCATATGCCCTAATTGATATTACTCTTTTCCAATATCTTCTTCCATTGTGGGAAGATGATGAAGGCAATGGTGGGGAGGGGTAAAGAGGCCATAGTGGAGAGGGGCATAGTTGGGGGTAGCAATGACGATGGAGCCACACTACAGTACACGAGGGGATGCCATGTGGTACACGGGTGGTCAGTAGAGATGAAAAGGCAATAGTGGAAGGAAGAGGAGGAATGGGGAGGTGGGGGCATAGCCATGATAGTAGTGATGTAGGAGCCATGTGGTACACAAGAGATATCGATGGTCAATGGCAACAACGGAAGGAAGAGGAGGAGCAGGAGGCAAAAATAAGAGGAGCAGGCACTATGTGTGAAGATAGTGGTGGTAGTGGTGGGAGGAAGAGGAAACTGCAAGGGAGGAGGAAGAGGCATGCCACGGTACACAATGGGAGGCCATGTGGTACATGAGTGGTTGGTGGAGTTGAGCAGGTGATGATAGAAGGAAGAGGAGCAAGGAGGTGGGGGCACGGCCTAGACAACAGCGACGAAGGAGTCATGCGATGCACAAGAGAGATTGATGGTTAGTGACAACAGCATAAGAAGAGGAGGAGGCACTGCGTGGGGAGGGGGTGGCAACTGTGGTGGGAGGAAGAGGAGGCCGCAGTGGAAGAGGAAGACGAAGAGGAGGAAGGCATAGGGGTGGTGGGGACGTGATGGTGGTGGTAGGAGGAGGAGGACAAGGTTGTGGGAGGTGGTCGGCGATGCGTAGTAGTGAGAGACAGTAAAAGAGTGGAGA
>JAMKQA010146085.1:0-10155 GCA_024699735.1 Posidonia australis
CCTCGATATGTGTCTAACGACTATAAAACGGTCGTAAACAGCTAGTTGAACGGTATACCGTTTTGACCACGGTATGCCGAAAAAGATCTTTAATCTTCAACTCAAGAGCAAAACGGTATGCCGCAACTCCAACGGTCTGCCGTTTTGTCTAGAAACAGTATACCGTTTTGTGACGATATGTCGTTGAATTGCATTGATTTCTTTTTCTCTTCTGATCCGGAGTGCCGCTGCTTCTGCCATTTTTTCCTGAAACGGAATGCCACTTCATCCACGATATGCCGTTTTTAGTTCAACGTTGATTCTTGCGGAGTTCCGTTTTACATTCCGTTTTGTACTGAAACGGTCTGCCGCTCTTGATGCCGGTATGCCGTTTTTGATTTCATGATAAGACACTTGTATACATATTGAATTTATACAGAAAGCACTTTATATCCTTTTCATGCTTTAATACTTATGAAAATATGCACTGGTAAATAATCATCAAAATTAATGTAATATTTCTAACAGTTTTTGCTTCCTAGTTGTCCCTTTGACCCCTAGTTCAATTGACTGAACTTTTTCGATCTATCAGTTTGGGTCTTAGGTGTTGACAAAGCACCTAGTTCAGTCGGTCGTCCCTTTTTGGTTTGCTAGATCAGGGAATTTTGGTTGATTGTTTGTCTTTCGGTCCACAGAATTTTGTGCCCTAAGCTAGGTTTAGTTGTCTAATTATTTTCAATGTGCTGATTCCTGAATAGTTTTTAATGATGATTTCTAGTGCATTTTCTTGAGTGGTTTTATATTTCTATGATGTGGGGTTTTATAGGCCTTTAGTGGTGGTCTGTTGTGGACACCCGAGTGTCAATTTTGTAGAGATTTCTAGCAATATAAAATTATTTTCAAAAGGTTTTCAAAGAGATATAGCCCCATTTTGGAAAAGAAATTTCCATTGATTTTCTGTGTGGACCAAGATACTATTGGGCCATGCTACTTGGACGAAGGAATGTGACGACATTCTTGAGTGGTCAGGCATATCACCGATGTTGAGGTCGGGGCCAAGATACTATATGCTAGTGTTCGTCGAGTCCCGGAGGTATGATACTTCCTGACTATCGTTCATGAAGTCAAGGTTGAGGTTTGCGGGTTGAGGTGTCATCTGAACATGGAGGTATAACACTCCAGTTGTTATCAGGGCACTGAGGTTCAAGCTATCATCCAGTGTGGAGGTTTGACACTCCTACTATCTAGGTACGATGTTGAGGACGCCTTGAGGGTGGACCTTGTGGTGTTGGCCAATGCTAGTAGTGCATGTGCCCCATTTCTGGTATCGTCCTGAATGACAGGATAGCTTTACCAAGTGGGGTTAGTTCTATGAGGGTTCTCTAGGTTGGAGGACTTAGAGAAGGATTCGCTCCTCGTAGGGTGGTGCGTCCATGGCAGTGCAGTGCACCTCAGTTACTACTTGTGGCCAAAGTTAGTTGCTTGGTGCCTGGGTGTAACACCCATAAAATTCATTTTGTAATTATTTACAGTTTAATGAAATTATCCTTGAACAGGTGTTCCTATTGGGAGGTCTATTTGTGTGGTTTTGTGTTTTTAAGCTTGGGCCTCGTGGGCTGACTTCTATTTGCGTGTCCCTGTGTGCGGCCGGCACTATGCACTGTGATATTGTGCATGTGGGGCCCGAGTGTGGGTCCATGTGGGCCTGGGTGTGGGTCTATGTGGGACCCACGTCCGTGGGTCGATTGGTGGGAGCGAGTGGTGGAGTGGGTTAAGTATGCTCGTGTGTCTTGTGGGTAGACGGGATGTACGGTTGTACACACACTCAACTACCACCTTGCATGGCTTTATAAGCCCATGCGTGGAGACCATGACCAGCTCACCCTTCCTCTCCTCCACTTTCCCCTCCACTTCGTCGTCCCGAGCATGCCACCTCTTTCCCTCTCCCTCCACTCATTCTCTATCCCTGCACTCACCTCCTCCTTCCCGTCTCTCTCACTCTCCCTCCCCTGTTCCTCACCTCCCTGTGTTCTCCTCTCTGTTCGATGTGCTCGAGAGTCGACGGAGGTTTGCGGCGATGAGTGGTGGTGCACGAAGCTCCAGAGTGACGTCCTTGAGGTCAAGGAGTGGTTGTGGACGCAGGGTGTCGTCGAAGTTGGCCGGAGACCGGAGTTGGGTCACCATGATGCGCATTGCGAGTACGCACCTCCAACCCTTTTATAGAGAACATGAAATTAGTAGAAATTTATAGGATTGCATGAAATCTAGGTAAATTTATATTCCTAGAATTTATTGTGAATTATGAGTATTTATTGTGGTTTTTGTGGATATTTACGACGGTGGTTATGGTTTGGGTCGTTTTGACCCTCCTACTTTTGTGATATTATATCTTGATGCATGGTGAATGGTTTTTAGTTTTGTTTGTTGGGATTTGGAGTACACTCAAGAGTCTATATCTTATGTTTTATGTGGAACTTTTGGTGTTGGTTTTGAGGGTCCGATCGTCGATCCTAGTTGGGTGATTTTGAATAGTAGGGTTTAGACTGTTTTCTGGTTTTTCACAAAATCGGCATACCAAACCATTTTCAGTATACCATTTTTTTGTTAGTTTGGTCTTCTGGTCGAAGTTCAGTCGTCCGATTTTGGATGGTTGACCGAATCAATGGATTTCGGTCAACCAAACCATTTTCGGTATACCGATTTTGCCCTAAGTGTTTACTGTTGACCTGATTTAGTTGACCGATCCTACTCGGTCTACCGAACCAAGGATTTTTGGCTTACTGAATCCCATTTTCGACATGTCGAATCAAGGCCAAATATGTTTATAAATGTGATTTCCAAGGGTTTTCCAGATTGGTTTGTTTTGTCCCTTTGAGATGGGATTATGGGTCGTCAATGGTGGTCCCTTGGGACACCTAATGTGCCGCTTTGCCGACGTTTTGGAAGAGTTTTCAAAGATATAAAAATGGTTTTGAAAATGGTTTCAAAGAAATGGTTGACCCATTTTTGAAAATAGTTTTCCTAGTTTTCTGTGTGCGGGCTGAGACAGTGTGGGACTGTGTCGTTGAGACTAGGGAAAGTGACGACATTCTCTGGTGGCCGGTGCGACTACCTGATCGAGTCCAGGGGCCAAGATACTTGAGGTTGAGGGGAGTCGGGTCTTGGAGGTACGAGACTCCTAGATTGTCGTCACAAGGCTAGGGTTGTGGTCCATCAATTGAAGTGTCTTGTGGCATGATGAGGTGGTATGATACTCCTGTTGTCACTGTGAGCACTAAAGCTCGGGTGTCATCGAGTGTGGAGGTATGACACTACCTCCTGAGCACCATGTGTGGAGGATGCCGTGAGGAAGCAAACCCTATGGTGGCCAATGCGGGTGGAACACGTGCCATGTAGATGGTAGCGTCTTGAGAGACAGGACAACCTTCCCAAGGAGGGGTTGGCTTTGTGAGGGTTCTCCAGGTAGGGAGAATCGGGGGACGGTGATCACTCTTGCACAGGGTGGCTTCACCGTGGCAATATAGAATGTTGTGGTCGCTCCTCGATGGACTGCTTGTGGCTAAAGTTTGATTTCTTGGCTCCAGGCTTTCCGACTCACTGTGTGTGGTTTTGGTCATTGAGGGCCTTTGCATGTGGTTTTGGGCTAGTAGAGCCCTGGTTGTGGCTTTGGCCGATGTGGGCCTGGCTTGTGGGATTTGAAAGAAATTGGTTTACGAAATGAATTTAAATGAAAATTAATTATGGTTTTGTTTTCCGTCGTTTTTCGTGAGGTGTGTGCTAGGTGACTTCCATCACTCATGTGTTTTCCTCGTGTTTTTGGGTTGTAGGTGTAGGCATGCAGAAGGCTTAGCATAGTGCTTATAGTCCAGAGTCTCGTAGTCTCACACACAAGTTCCTGGTAATTTGATATTTTCTGTTTGGCTTTAATTTTCCTGTAATTTAATTTGTTTAAATTTTTACAGGAAATTTAGAGCGTGACAGATCTGGTATCAGAGCTCTAAGTTCACTAGGTCGCACTAGGTTAGTGCTATACCGATGGTATCTGGTCTAGAGACTCCATAGGTTTTGCATGCATGGTAGAGTTTGTACTTGGCTTCTTCATGGTTTTCTGGTTGTTGCTTTGTCTAAGGTGCAGGGGTTTCGCCTTTCTTCGGTAGGATGCCTCGTCGTGGTCGTAAAGGCAAGGCCCCTATTGAGAAGATCAAGCCCCAAGAGGATGTAAGTAGATGGAAGGAGATTCGTGCAGAATTGAGGATTTTGGCACACGGGATCTCTCATGTGTTCAGCAAGAGTAGTGCTAGTGAGCTGTTGGGCGACCAGTGGCTGAACCAGTTCATAAAGCTTCATTCACCGTCGTTCAAGGGCAAGGTCAGTTTTGAGAAGAGTGAGGCCTAGCTGGAGAAGGTGGTGAAGATGCTGGAGAGCATGGCGTGCCTAGAGGAGCATTGGGTGCGGCTGGCGACTTATTTGCTGGATGGTGAGGCAGATAGGTGGTGGAAGTCTGTGAGGTGACTAAAGTTTCCAGACTCAGTCACTGTTAGCATCCAGTGGAAGGATTTGAAGGCGGCCTTCTATGACAAGTATTTTCCCACTCATGTAAAGGAGTAGTTTCGCCGAGATTTCTGGAGCCTAGAGAAGGGCACGATGTTGGTGCTCGAGTACGAGACTGAGTTCGCCCGACTGGAACATTTTACTGCTTCCTATGAGTTTGAGGAGAAGCGGGTGCAAAGGTTTCTGGACGGCTTGAACCCAGGACTACAGGTGAAGGTGATGGGCTGTCGGTGTCAAACTGTAGAGGACATGGTTGGGATGGCTTATCGCTTCGAGGCTGAGCATCAAAAGTTTCTGGAGAGTCGTCCGAAAGGGAAGGGTAAGTCTTCTTTCACCTCCTGGTTCTCTTTCTATGGTCCTCCAAGTGCGAGTAGTTTAGGTAGCCTTGAGAAGAAGTAGAAGGTGAGGTCCAATGTTTCCTCTGTGGGCCAACAGAGTTTTGCTAGGTGTAACGGAGCTAGCCTCAATCAGACAGGGTTCAGTGCTCCTGGTGGGAACTAGTGCTTAAACTATGGTCAGATGGGCCACATCGTTGCATATTGTCCTCATCCTCGGCAGCCTTCAGCCTCAATGGTGTGCTATAATTATGGGAAAGACGGACACATTCAGAGATCCTGTCAGGAACCACCGAAGAAGGCAAGAAGTGCACCACAACAATCGACTAGGGGACGAGTGTTTACCATTGCAGCTCTAGGAGTTTGGTCTTCGGGAGATGTAGTTGAGGATAAGGATGATTAGTTAGCCTTGTAACCGTCTGAAATTTGTCGTAATCTCCTTGTAATCTGGACATCTGCCTGATTGTATGGATGTGTGGTGTTATTTTTGCTTGGCCATCAGGTTCTTTTACTGTGGCTGGCTGGATGGCCAAGGTGTTGTTTGACTTAGGGAGTTCTTTCTCCTTTATCTCTGAGTCTTTTACGATGGAGTTGGGAGAGATAACAGATAGACTGACCTTTCATCTCAGCGTGGTGATGCTGCTGGGAGAGCACAGTTTGGCATTGAGGTATCTGTGGTCTATCAACTTGACGTTGAATGGCAGAGAGTTTGATGCTAGCCTGATCGTGATGGACATGTAGGAGTACAATGTGATACTTAGCATGGATTGGTTGGCGTAGCAGTTCGCTTTGATTGACTATGCTCGGAGGAAAGTTTATTTTGGGTCTCTTGAGGATGGGTCTTTCTTTGTGCAAGGTGGGTGTCAAGGTGAGCCTAAGCTTGTCATTTATCTATGAAGGCTTATAAGTCTTTGGTCAGGGGTTGCATGGGGTATCTAGCCAGTATAGTTATTTCCACATCTCCTGTGTTGGGTGTTCACAACATCTCTGTGGTGTGTGAATATCTCGATGTTTTCTCTGACGATTTGCCTGGTATACCACCTCACAAGGAAGTAGAGTTCTCGATCAATCTGATCCTCGGTTCTGGTGCTGTGTTGAAGCCTCCCTATCACATGACGCTAGTGGAGTTGTGAGAGCTCAAGACTTAGTTGCAAGAGTTGCTGGACAAGGGGTTTATCAAGTCGAGTGTGTCTCTGTGGGGAGTGCCTGTCTTGTTCATTTGTAAGAAGGATGGTTCGCTTCGACTGTGTATAGATTATCAGATCTTGAACCAGATCATGGTGAAGAACACGTATCCCTTGCCCCCACATTGATGACCTTTCGATCAGTTGCAATCTACGTTCGTGTTCTCGAAGATTGATTTGAGGTCAAGGTATCACCAGTTGTGGATACGAGACTCAGACATTCAAAAGACTGCTTTCCGAATGCGGTACGGCCATTACGAGTTCACAGTCATGCCTTTCAGCTTGACCAATTCACCAGTTGCGTTTATGGATCTGATGAACAAGATTTTCAACCCTTTTCTAAACCAGTTCATTGTGGTTTTTGTTGATGACGTGCGGGTAAACTCCCTTGATGTTGAGACTCACGCATTGCACTTAAGGGCGGTTTTAGATACTCTAAGGCGTCATCAGCTATACGCCAAATTCTCCAAGTGTGAGTTGGGGCTAGGCAAAGTTATGTTCCTTGGCCATTTGATTTCTGGAGAAGGCATCAAAGTGGATCCTGCCAAGGTCGAGGCAGTGAGTAGTTGGGAGCGACACAAGACTGTGACAGAGATCAGGCGTTTCTTGGCTTTGGCAGTCTATTATAGGAGGTTTATCAGGGATTTCACCTCCATAGCCATGCCTCTAACTAAGTTGACCAAGAAGGGAGTTTCATTTTGTTGGGACTAGAATTGTAAGGTGAGTTTCCAAGAGCTGAAGTCTCGTCTGGTTTCTGCCCTTGTGTTGACTTTGCCATCTGCAATTGGTGGCTTCACTATGTATAGTGATGACAGTGGTATCGGGTTGGGGTGTGTTCTGATGCAGTATGGCAATGTCATCGCATATGCTTCATGCCAGCTGAAGGATCATGAGAAGAAGTACCCGACCCATGATCTGGAGATGGCTGCCATAGTGTTCGTTCTTTAGCTCTAGCGACACTATCTCTCTGGGGAGTACTTTGAGGTTTTCACTGATCATCAGAGCTTGAAGTATAATTTCATGCAGAGGGACCTCAACCTGAGGCGGCGTCGTTGGGTGGAGTATCTAAAAGACTATGATTTTAGCCTATCCTACCATCCCAATAAGGCCAACATGGTCACTGATGCATTCAGTCGGCGTACACACGTGATGGCAAGCCTGATGGTCAAGGCATGGAACATGCTGGAGGACCTGGCGAGTTGCAGGCCGAAGCGGCAAGCTCGAGGGATGGTTGGTGCCTGGGTGGCCAACCTGTCTGTTTGCCTTAAGCTGTTAGAGTTTATTGTCACCTATCAGCAGCTGAATCCGTTCGTTCAGGCTGTGTTTGAGAAGATGGAGGCAGGTAAAGAGCCTCATTTCTCTGTTAAGCATATAAAGAGCTGAGGTATGATATGCGTCTGTATGTGCCCTAGCATGAGGAGGCTAGACAGAGATTACTAGATGAAGTGCATCGGTCTTGGTACATCATTCACCCTAGGAGTACGAAGATGTATCGAGACTTGAAGTGGAATTTTTCACGGCCTGGCATGAAGAGAGATGTTACTGACCATGTGGCGAGGTGTACTACCTGCCAACTGGTCAAGGTAGAGCACTAGAGACCTAGAGGGACCTCATAGTCATTGGATATTCTTGTGTGGAAGTGAGAGCATATCTCGATGGACTTTGTGACTGGTTTGCCACGGACTCAGTGGAAGAACGACACCGTGTGGGTGATCATAGACCGGCTAACCAAGTCTGCTCACTTCCTAGCCATTCGGGTGAAGCTTTTGATGCACTGCCTAGCATAGTTGTTTGTATCTGAGGTGGTGAGGTTGCATGGTGTTCCGATGTCCATCATGTCGGACAGAGACACGAGGTTCACCTCAAGGTTCTGGAGAACTCTACGGGAACCCATTGTCACCGTGCTCAACTATAGCACAGCATTTCATCCTTAGTCGGATGGTCAAATAGAGAGGACTATCCAGACGCTAGAGGATATGCTCAGAGCATGTGCCTTAGACTTTCAAAGGAGTTGGGAGGACCATCTGTCGTTGATTGAGTTCACCTACAACAACAGTTATCACTCGAGCATCGGGATGGCGTCGTACGAAGCTTTGTACGGTAGGCAATGTAGATCGCCGGTTTGCTAGAGCGAGGTGGGCAAGCGTCAGTTGATTGGTCTTGAGCTTGTGAAGCTGTATGCGAACATGGTGGATTTAATCCGTAACAGGCTGTTAGTTATGCAAAGTCGGCAGAAGAGTTATGCCGATAGGAGGTAGAGACCGCTGGCATTTCTGGTGGGAGACTGTGTTCTTGAAGGTGTTGCCGACCAAGGGTGTCATGAGGTTCGGGGGTGAAATCTTCTTTTAAGGGGGTTAGGATGTAACACCCGTAAAATTCATTTTGTAATTATTTACATTTTAATGAATTTATCTCTAGATGAGTATTACTTTTCTGAGGCCTGTTTGTGTGGTTTTAGGTTTTTAAGCTTGGCCCTCGTGGGCTAACTTCTGTTTGTGTGTCCCTATGCATGCTTAGCACTATGCATTGTGGCACTATGCGTGTGGGACTCGAGTGTGGGTCCGTCTAGGCCCAAGAGTGGGTCTGTGTGGGGCCCACATCTGTGGGCCGATTGGTGGGAGCGAGTGGTGGTGTGGATTTGGTATGCTCATGTGGCTTGTGGGTAGACGGGATGCGTAGTTGTACAAGCACTCAGTTACCACCTTGCATGGCATTATAAGCCCATGCGTGGCAACCATGACCATCTCCCATGCACGGCAGCCATGACCATCTCACCCATCCTCTCCTCCTCTTTCCTCTCTACTTCATCGTCCCGAGCACGCCCCCTCTTTCTCTCTCCCACCACTCATTTTCTGTCCCTCCACTCACCTCCTCCTTCCCGTCTCTCTCACTCTCCCTCCCTTGTTCCTCTCCTCTCTGCATTGTCCTCTCTGTTCGGTGTGCTCAAGAGTCGATGGAGGCTTGCAGTGATGAGTGGTGGTGCGCGGAGCTCTCGAGTGGCGTCCCTGAGGTCGAGGAGTGGTCGTAGACATGGGGTGTCGCCGGAGTTGGCCGGAGACCGGAGTTGGGTCATCGGGATGTGCATTGCAAGTACGCACCTCCAACCCTTTTATAGAAAGCATGAAATTGGTAGAAATTTATAGGATTGCATGAAATCGAGGTAAATTTATATTCCTAGAATTTATTGTGAATTTATGAATATTTATTGTTGTTTTTATGGATATTTATGACGGTGGTTATGGTTTGGGTTGTTTTGATCCTCCTGCCTTTGTGATTTTATATCTTGATGCATGGTGAATAGTTTTTGGTTTTGTTTGTTGGGATTTGGAGTAGACTCAAGGATCTACATCTTATGTTTTATGTTGAATTTTTGGTGTTGGTTTCGGGGGTCGGATCATCGGTCCTAGTTAGGCGATTTTGACTAGTACATGATTTACATGATGATTTTCGATCATATGCATTCCCATCATGTTTTCAGTTTCTTAGTAATGGCATGAACCCATCTGCATTAGCATAAATCATCTTGCATCTTTGCTGGGGCGGGTTCTGGATCAAAATGCAGTCTGATCCAAACTCTTTGGGGCGCACAACTCAGGTGCTTTTGACCCACGCATATATCTGGCGCACCCAGCAGGCGCGCCAGACTGGCCAGAGATCAGATCACTTGCATTTAGCATCTTTGTTTGCATGGTTTTATCTGAGGTTTTGTGTTCGATTCTTTATTATTGATTCTCTGATGTGTCCTGATGACACCTGCATGCTTTTCAGTCTTATTCGGATTGTTTTCCGTCTGTTTTTTCTGTTTTGTTATTCAGTTCCAAGCTGAATCTGGTAGGCCGATTGCACCTTACTCCTTTATGGAGAACCATGTGCATTGCCTCAAGATCCAGTGGCTTGGCTGAATCATGCATTTTTCATCTAGTTCAAATAGGTGAGATCTTCTGTGAGGCTACTAGCCCTTGAGCTCAAGGTCATTGCATTTGCATTTCATGTATTTTTGATGCACGATTTTCTGAGTTTTACAGAATGATTTCTACTGCATACTTTTCCAGAGTGCATCCTCTGATGTTTTGGCTTTGCGTGGCTTTCTGTTTTTCCCTCAGCAT
>JAMKQA010146110.1:0-10964 GCA_024699735.1 Posidonia australis
ACCCCCCCCCCCCCCCCCCCCCCAAACCATTTTTTTGGTTGGACGGCCAACGACTGGAAAGGAGATGTTGATGGAGGAAAGAAGAGCAGTCACGAGTCAAGAAGGGACCAACAACACCTATAAGAGACGACAGAGGAGCCTGTGGAAGCACAAAAGGCCAAAGACGCAAGAAAAAGGAAGAAGAGGATGGCAGTACAAGGAGGACCGGCGACGTAGGAAACTGTAGAAGAAAAACAAGGCCAGTAAATGTGGGGACTTCACCCGCAAGAACGACACCGATGAGTCAATCTACGGAGGGAAGTTCATTGACGAGAACTTCATGAAGAAGCACACAGGCCTAGGGTGCTGTCAATGGCGAACAACGGGCCTGGTACGAATAGATTGTAATTCTTCATCTGCACTAAGAAGACATCGTGGCTCGATGGGAAGGACAACCTAGACCAAGTGCTATAGATAGCTAGAGGTTAGATCAACGTCCAGAAGGAGTTTTCAAAGACTGTCAGGGGTTGGAGAGCATGTTGCAGCAACAGAATGTCAACGACGCAATGGCGGCAATGCACAGGTGGTAGATCAACGACGACCAGGTGATAACAGTAAACTTTTTAAAAGAAAAAGGAGTAGTACAGACTTTCTTGTGTGTCGGCGGTGTAGCAGTTAAAGGCTAGAGTTTTCTTTTCTTCAAAACATTTGCTCTAATACCATGTCATGATGGAAAGAAAATCATGTATTATTCAATAATAATAAAGGATTACAATCGCCTATATATAAAAGCACACATACTTAACCTATAAGTAATCTAATAAATGAATAATACAAAAATCCATATATAGATCCATTATTCTAACAATGCTCTTAATTTGTTTCAAAAAATTGGATTGTTGGGATACAAACCTAAAACTACACCTGTCTAGTGGAATCTAGATTTTTAGGATGAGCCATGTGAACTATTTGATAATGTGAGTAAATATAGAATACTAGTTGGAAAACTTAAGTGTCTTGTATTTCCTATACAGTGGGGCTACCCAATTAGTATGCAAAAGTCTAGAATAGTTCATTGAAAAGGAGCACTTAGAGTACTGCTTATGTTAAGAATTCACTAGGAAAATGCCTTATCTATAAGAAGCATAGGAATTCAAATCCATGACACACTACTTATAAGATGATGTGACTTAGATTACTTATGAGTCATTATAGAGTCGAGATTTTCCAATCAATCTCTCATGCCTATGTATTGTGCCAACCATGTGGCAATCTACATAACCAACAATCTAGCATTCCATAAATGTACAGATTAGCATTCCATAAATGCCTATGATCTCATATATATATATATAGTATCGTTGAAAGCCAACCATATTTCAGATCTTAGGGGACAAGGTAATCTAACCTAGGAAAGTAAAAAAAGTTTAAATGATTAATAAGCATATACTGGTACAGATTCACAGTATCAATTGTTCTTAATAGAAATGTCATTCAAAAAAACACCAAACGTACCTCCATTGAGATAAATCTCAAATTTAAGAAACTTGAGATGGTATCTTCAAGAATTTGAGGGTGTCTTTCTTTCCACTCATCCCATAGGTAGCTGTTCAAGAAATTTATTAAATTGTTTTTAACAATACTAATGAAAAACAAACAGCTCAAGAAAGCAATATTTGATGAAGACAAAACTCATGAAGTTTCCAAAGGCATCCGAAATGGTATTCTCTTTGGAACCACGTATGCCTCAGATGCCAGAAGTGGAATAAAGCCTTTTGAAATGAATATTCATGATAAATTGTTGAGATGAGTTGAAGCACTAAATAAAAATAGGCCCAAAAGATGAGAGAAAAAATAAACCTTAAGACACATCAAACCTAAAGCAGTACATTTTACAGAGGACAAACCTCACTCCTTTCTAAGACAGCCAAGATCTAAACTACCTAGATAGCAAGTATCTGTCGACAGCTCAAGGATGCCACTTATGGAGTAAACCACTGTTTTTTTGCGCAACACTAGCAGCTTCTTCAATCACTTCCAAATATCTAGGCAAGATTCTACCATTTAGGATGTCCAGCATAATAACAGAGTCTAACTCATCAATTCTCGATAATTTTTTACCAAGTAGGCAGCATCAAATATTCGTACTACTTTCTACACCAATTTTAGATGCCACTCGAGACACCTGGCAAATGTGAATACAACGATGTTGCTGCAGATCCTTCCACTGCCATTAGCAGGGACAGTTATGATGCCATTCCAAGTGACTCTAAATTCCAAGGAAGTGAAGACCAAGCTAACTTTCTGGTGATCACTCTTATATAACTGCCTCTATGGTGTTGTTTCCTTTAATTGCACGCTTCAACTTAGCCAAAGGTTCAATTTTCAAGTTAAAGTGCTATTTTCGATAGCTTTCTATTTTTCACAAATCATTTTTAAGTTATCCAAAGGCTTAACTTTCAAGTCAAAGTGCTAGATTTATGATAGCTTTCTATTTTCACAAGTCATTTTCCAATGTTTCTGCCAATGTTTAATAGAAGCAGTTGAACCACGGAAAATAGTCTCATTTGACATGTAACAGATGATGCTCCAGCAAACAGCAAGAAAACATATCAATTGCAAGTCCTTTGATTGGCCTACACTTTTAACAAGGCAGGGCTCTTAGGATGCCCAAAACAGCATAAAAATCGAGGGGCATCATGCCAGTATGTCACTTCAAGTTCATTGTCCGCCAAATACTCCATATGAAACTACGACCAAAGAAGAGGTGTTTGTGATCTTGCTTCTTGATTCCAAAGTTTTCTTACGACCCAGGTGAAGCTCTTCACCCTCCTCAGAGATCTTCCCTTCCACCTCTCAAACTTGACAGCTTGATATCGTAGGATCCCCTCCATTTCTAATTGCCTGTACATGCTTCATGTAGAGAATCTGGAAGAATCGTTCCATATATGCCTGGTAGACCCTTCCCCACCAAAGCCTTGCCTGCAAGCCAAACCAAGCAATCACATGCCTCTTCAATATCACAATTCTGCAAAGCACGCCTGTGGTTTAACACCCAAGACCATGGACCATTATGAAAGTGTAACGTCCCGAACTCGGGTACGTTACCTAAATCATAGTATCATAAGTAAAATTACGTTAATTACAATAAAATTAAATAACTGTAACTAAAACTCACCTCCAAGAAACAATGTGTGGCTAGAAGTTTCGACTCCAGCACAAGAATTCGACTGTACTTAATCTGCACCTGAAAACCAAACAAGCACGTGTGAGTGACATCTAAGTCACCCAGTACGTGCCCCAAACACACAAAAACAGCGAAAAGTCAAAAACTCAACTTTAAATTTATAAAACTTAGTTTTCTTTGAAGATTCAGTTTAGAACATCCTTATCATTTCTTTTGAAATCATTTGAGAATCTGTTCCCAGGGTTATACTCTTTTTAAAACTCACTTTTTCTTTTTCTTTTAAAATTTATGGAAATCAATTCTAAAACCATGTTCCTTTTCAAAACTCATTTTTCTTCTTTATTGCTTGGGATTTCTTCCCAAGACTAAAACCACTTTAAAAACTCATATCTCTGACCAGATCTAGCCTAAAACACAATGCATTTCGGCCTCAAAACCAAAATCATAAAAATTGACTGATAACTGGTTAAAACACAATTCTTATTTTATTCTAGGATTTTAGGACTATTCATAAGTCCAATCCCAAACAAACTACAATCCTTTATTTCTCAAAATCCCATTCTTTTCTTATTCATTTCCACTTTTCTTTACTGATGTTACCTTGATCAAGAGTAATCAGACACACAAGCAGTAGGCGAAGGCATCATTTCCCCTACCTCCCTGCACTACCCCGGTGAAATTCTCCTTAAGAGATGCCACCGCTCCGGCCAACCAGCCTCAATTTCTTTCATATATGCACCAAGATACGTTTTTATCTGATGCCCCATCGGTAACCCGAACAACTAGGTTCAATGACCTAGGCTCAGCCTATACCGTCGGTGACCCGAACAACTAGGTTTAATGACCTAGGCTCAGCCTACACCGTCACGAGCTCGATGACATGAATAACTAGGTTCAACAACCCAGGCTCAGCCTACACCGTCTCAAGCTCGGCAACACAGTCGTGTCTAACAACTGGATTCAATAGAGCCTCATACTCCCACCACGTTGTCGACACCAACCCCCGTGGTTCCTTAACACATTATTAGTGTTTCATTTCAAAACTCTTTAAGTTTTCTTCTTCAAAACCATTTCCATTCTTTTTGGTTGCAGGAATCTGTTTCCATGCAACACCAAATCCTCCACTAGAGTCCCAACTCATTCATGAAAAGTCATGTGTTTTAAAATCACAATTGGATCTCATGCCCAAAAGCACACACAATCAACCATTTTATCCATTTATAGGGTTTAAAACCCAGACCATGTCCAAATCTACTTATTTGGATTCTATATTCCTCCATGCCTTTTGCATGAGGAAAACATCATTAACATAAGCTTATTGTCCATTTAAAACCTTTTCTTCCATTTTATATATTTATATTTATGTAGATCACGACCAGGGCAAAATCGACAGACCGAAACCAGGTTTGGTATACCGAACATTTTCAGTATACCGAAAGTCCCTGATTCGGTCGACCAGTCAGTCTACCGACACAAGGTATCCTAGCTTAATCTGTCAGGATTTCGACATACCGAATTCAATTCGGCATACAGAATTTTCAGCAACCAGGGCATTCTCCTGTTTCGGTCAACGAAATCACCGGAAGTGGGAGCCTCCATCAGACCCCCCAAACACACATCACAAATTATCAATAAATCATGGGATGTAGATCCTTGAGTCTACTTCAAAACCCCTCAAACCATTCAAGATTTCATTAACCACACAATCCACACGAAAATCACAAAGGGATGAGACTCAAAAACTGCTACTGTAGCCTTTATCCTAAAATCTTGTATCTTCCTACAAATTTCAATCCTAACCGCATGATATCTAGGTTTTCATGCTATTCAGCTCATTCTCAATAATTCTACTATTTTTCTACAATTTTTCATGCATTTATCTTGATTCTCATACATTTAACATGATCTACTGGATGCATGTAAACAAGCGAAGGAAAAGGGCCACGTACCTCGAGTGGCACTCCGACAATCTTCCTCACTCCTCGACGAGTCTCTTCTCGCCCCGGCGAAGCCTCCTCCAATGGCAAACCTCACAAACCACTGCCTCTTCTATCGCACGTCGTTCTTCCTTTCCTTCTCCTTTCTCGGTTACCTTCCCTCTTTTTGCTTGCCTCCGCCTCTCTTTATCCTCTCCTCCACCTGCGTCGCGTTGACCGTCCATCGTGTCGGAAGTGACGGTAAGGCACGGGCCGTTGGCTGGTGATGGCACAAGTGGGGAAAAGGAAAGAAGGAGACGGGATGGTGGCTCGTGAGAGAGAGAGAGAAAAGAAGGAAAGAAAAAAAGAAAAGACAGGCGTGCAAACCGAGGCAACTGTGTATCTTAAAATTGAACTCCACATTAGTCCCAAATCACAAGCAGATGTACAGAAAACCAACTACAAGCTCACACATCCAAGAAACAACAAATTATCCATTAAAAAATCATTTATACGATATTACAATTAATTCCATAGTTTACAATTAAAAATGGACAATCAGACCTAGATGTAACAGAAAGCTTCCGACCTCTGTGACAACTACCTCCTTGTTGCTAACTAGAGAAAAAGTGGACGGAAAGATGTCATATACTCATATGTCCACGTCTCCACACCAAACATCTAACAGAGCCGAGTGAGATTTACCACTATTGACCTCCAAAACTGAATAGTCCAGAACCTTATCAACAATGGAGAACATTCCCTTCCAAACATCAGCAATAGGTTCCTTCTTTTGCTTTTTGCGTTTGTAGATTTGGATCTTTCACAAAATCGAGATGTAACATTTAACAAATTGATCTGATGGGCCATGTCAGTAGGTCTGCTGAATTGACTGATTATGTGTGTTGGAAGGCCTGTTAGGATGTATTTTAGTACATGATATATTTATGTTCATCTTATGCACTCATTTATAAACTTTTAACTTGTTATGGCACCAACTCCAACATGAATCAGTCATGTAGTATAATTTTCATTTAGAAACATACCTTAACAGTCTTGCACTTCTGCTTGAATTCATTTTAATTCAAGGATACGTTGTGTTTAGTATCTTTGTCTACTTCTAGCATTTTAAGTTGGTTATGTACTAGTTTGTGTTGCAACATTTGTCCTTTATAAGTAATGAATGTATTTCTCTGTTTAATACTTTAATGTATACCTTATTAATTTAAAATATCAAATTAATAGCTGGTTTCCAAACAATAAGTAATCAATCCCATGATGAAACAGAAGATACTAAGTACAGTTTCTTTATCTTAGTTTATTGGACTGCCCAGAAAAAAATTTGATCAGTCAATCAGAAACATTTCATTAGAACAAATTGAAACAAAACAAAGGAAACAAAGGATTTATCGAGAAGATAGGTCAAGCAAAAGAAGAGAGAAACAGAAAGCAAAAACATTAGTCCACCACTAGTGCAGATGATCCAATCCCTAACATAAGTAGACGACTCATCGTGAGAATTGACACAAGGTACCCTCTCCAACAGCAGTGATAATAAGATCCCGAATGGCTGATGCACAGCCAACATATCCTCAAAAATTCTAATGGTTTCTATCAATCCAACAAAACCACCAAATAGAAAGGGGTAGAAGCAATAAAACTCTACCACGACAACGGCTACCCATAAAATGGTTCAGCCATCACCACCAGAAAGTCTCAACAGAACCACCACAAACAGAACCACGGGAAGCACAACCAACAAACCATTCCAACTCCAAACCAACTGACAATCCTGAAGAAGTTGAGCTAAATCCTCGTCAATCATATGGCAAAACACACAACGGCTAACAAGAGAGAAACTCTTCTTTTGAGTGCCGACTCTGTCAAAACGCCACCATGAAACACCTGCCAAACAAAAACCTGTACTTTGACCAGAGTTTTGATGTTCCAAAACCTCCTAGAGCAACCCACCCCTATGGCCTTACCCCTCAATCTCCAATGATCTTGAAAAGAGATTTAACTGAGAAGTTCTCATCCTTGTCCCACAGCCACATTCGGCAATTGGAATCAATTATATTATTAATCAAGAATTATTACCTAAATTACCTTAGATTGGAAGGTTTTTTAAACCACATTCGGCCGAAATTTAAGTTACCAATCATACCATTGATGTCAATTTTGAATATAAATGGCAGTAAACGTTAGGAACATTAAAGCTTAAATATCTATCTGAAATTTGATTGTTTCTTTGATGTTCAAGACAAACAATTTTCAATAATGTAAACAATGTGGTAAGCATCCTGGAATTGAAAAATATATACATAAGCAAGTAATTGTCCCACTAGTTCTTCCAAAGAAAGTTGATAGACATCCAAACCATACAAAAATAGGACATCATGAAAGGGGTATGCAAATAGATTAGAACTAATATCGTGAATCCATTTTTTAAAGGTCTTAGAACAAAAGAATAAAACTCTATATTTCTCGTAAGCAAAGAGTACACAAATATATATAGGATTTATAAGACAACCCAAACTACATGGATATCCAATAATCCGTCTAACAAAGAAACTCTAATAACACTAACACTTCCCCTCAAACTAGAACATATATATCTATCGTGTCAAGCTTAGTACAAAGAAACCCAAAAATCCTTACATTCAGACCTTTAGTGAAGACATCAATAAGCTACTTTGAAGACTTAGTATAGGATGTTGAAATAACACTTTTCATCACTATATTTCGCATATAATGACAATTAACCTCTATATATTTAGTACGTTTATAAAAACTAGAGTTATTGACAATAAAAATAATAGCTTGATTATCACAATACATAGACATAGGTGTAGCAATATGAAAACCAAACTCTAACAATAGTGATCTGATTTACATCATCTCGCATGCTATAAGCCATAGATCGATATTCCACCTCTACATTGAATTTGGAGACTACATTCTACTTCTTGTTGCGTCAAGTGACCAGATTTCCTCCAACGTAGGTGCAAAAATCCGAAGTAGACTTCCTATCTCCTCTATCTCTATTATAACCTAAGTCTAAATAAGCCTCAACTCTCAGATGATCATTCTTTATATAAACCAAGCCGTTTTCCTAGTGTCCCTTTAACATAGGTAAGAACTCACAAGACTCCAGTCCAAAGTACTCTTCTAGACTCATACATGAACTGACTTAGTAGACTAACCACATATGATATATCAGGGATGACTGTCAAATAAATGAGTTTGTTAATCGATTTTCTAAATTGACAAGTACACATGAAATTCGGACCGGACCGGCCCGCCAGACCAACCAGGCTGGGCTAACAAAGTCAACCCCTCGACCCGACACGGCCCATAGCCTACCTTCGGGCTGGACCTCGGGCCAGATGGGTCAGGCCAGGTCGGACCGAATCAGTCCATTTAAAAAAAAATTATTTTCTATACATAAAAAATTAAAAAAATACATAAGATATTCTATATTTTACATTTTTATACTTTTTTTTTGTTTTACACTTTTACATCATGATTTAAGAGCAAACTCACATTCTAAATAATTTTTAGTTGTAATTTTACGTATTTTCCTTTTTCCTTATTTAATTTATTCCAAAATGAATTATTACTACTACTACTAACATGTCTTCTTACAAATGTATGTGTGAGTACCAAATATATGTTTCTTTCTCTTTTTTTGGAAAATTGAGCTGGCTTAGGCCGACCCGACCTAGCCTAGACCTAACCCAACAATGGGTCTAAATGGGCCTAGTCTACCTAGCCAAAGGGGCTTGCACCTTGGGCCTGACACGACCTGTGGCCCAACTCGGGCCTGGGCTGACCCGACCCGACCTTCTCTTGGGTCGAGCCAGGCCAAGCTGGATGACCTAGGGTTGTCCAACCCATTTTACAACTCTACTGACAAGATCCTCTAATAACTCAGAAGTAGTGTCCTAGAAGGGTGGTATCTGGTCAATAGGTGTGTTCTCCGATTTGCATCCCAAAAGTCCTGTTTCTTGAAGAAGATCAGGGACATACTTTCTTTGAGACAGAAATATTCTCCCCTAGGCATATGTAAACTCAATTCCTAAAAAGAAACATGACTTGCCCATGTCCTAAGGTAGTTCTTTGATTCTATAATACGTACATCACTACCTGTCAGTAATATATCATCTACATATACCACCAGTAATACACAACCACTAGCAATTTTCTTATCAAACACAAAATGATCAACAGTGCATCGCTTGAAATCTCTTGCCATAACAACCTCACTAAATTTTTCAAACCATAGGACTCTGTTTAAGACCATAAATAACCTTTTTCAGTTAACACACTCTATCTTCCCCTTGAACAACATACTCTGGAAGTTGCTCCATAAAAACCACATCTGTCAAATCTCCATGTAAGAAGGTATTCTTGATGACTCACTTCCCAAGAATGATTTATAACCACAGACAAAATAATTCTAATGAAGTTCAACCTAGCCACAGGTGAAAAGATTTCTGCATAGTTTACTTCATAAGTTTAAGTGAAGTCCAGAACCACTAGTCTGACTTTGTATCTAGCCATCTGCATTGTATTTCACGGTGTGGACCTATCTGCAAGTGACTACAGATGCTCCCACAATGTAGGTCACCAACTCCTAAGTACCACGAGATTGCAACATTGTAATCTCTTCATCCAAGACCGCCTTCCAATGAAGAATTTGTAATGCCTCCTAATAGTCCTTAAGTAAAAACTCAAAAGAAATAGACAAGACAAAGTGACGAAAGGTTGGATGAAGAGAGTCAAAGGAAACAAAGATGGAAATGAGATATACAGTGGAAGAATGTATACCTTTTCGAAATGCAATAGGAAGATCTGAATCGGTGGGAGGTAGACTTGCATCTATGAAAGAGGACGGTCCTATCTAATGAGGCACATGTAAATACTAACGACGACAATATACCTACAAATGACAAGAGGGCTCTGTGTTCCCAATGATTTCATTTTCAATAATGGCAAGTGGTTGAACAATGGACGGCAAGGGAGGATGCTCAACTTCAAGAGTAAAATTGTCAAAGTAAGGCTAAAACTCAAAGAAGGTAACATAAATAAAGACAAAATAACTCCTAGTTAGAGGATGAAAACACTAATAGCCCCGTTGAGTCCTAGAATAACCGACAAACACACACTTGATAGATCAGAGAGAAAACTTACGTGTAAGATCCTAAACAAAGATAACACACCCAAAACCCTAAGAGGTAAAGGGAAAAAATCAACATTAGTACGCAAACGTCGAAGTAAGATCTCGTCCATTAAAGGAGTAGAAGGGATTCTGTAACACCCCAGTGCTACACAACAGTATGAGAACTACCTAAACACAATTAAATGCAGCTAAGTAGCAATATTAAAATAAATAAAGCTAACTACCCAAACCTGTGTGCGGCAAGTGTGGCTCGAAAAGTTACACCAGTGAAGACTGCTCCTACAGCTTAGCACTTGAAAACAAGGGGACAAGAAAACACGTGTGAGTGACAAGAATGCCACCTAGTACGCGTCCCAAAAACAACACTAAAAATACAGAAAACCTTATCAGAAAGCATCATTTTAAACCCTTATATTAATTCTTAAAATTCAGAAAGCAATGGCTTTTCAAACTTTTCTTTTCTTTCAAATCTCATGCTCTTTCAAAACCTTTATTCTCAACACTGGAGAAAACAAATCATTTTATCTAGTTTCCTAGCCCAAAACATCATTTAAAAACCAAAGGCACAATTTACCACAACCCGGGCTAGAAACTAGTCCACACACACAAAACCACATAAATCCATTATTTCCATATCCATACTGGTCGTATCACCCTGGCCACAGGCGATCGACCTGGCCACAAGTAGCTGGTGAGGATT
>JAMKQA010146111.1:0-11828 GCA_024699735.1 Posidonia australis
TTTTTTGCATGATTTTTCATGTTTATGGTTTTCCTCGTCTTCCATAATAGACTAGGTGGCGACTCCTGCATTTTGCATTTGTTTTGTTTTTCGACGTGATTTTGCCGACCGATTTCGCATTCTTTTGCGGAATCTCCTCGCCGGCATGGTTACATAGCCCAATTATACAATCTCCCTCTTAGCATATTGTACCGGCCTATCCTTTTTTTACTGAGCAAGCTATGTGGACCCCACCATGCTATCACTCCCATCATCATCTAAGGGCAACCCCATCTTATCATACCCCATCCTATACACTAGCTCAACCCTCTTTCCCTCCACAATAGCAACAATAGTTCCACCAAGTTTGAGTATACCAGGGCTAAAGGTAGACAGCCACTGCAAGTTCTGACATCAAAAGTATGATCAGAAATGCACATGCAGAAGCAAGGGTCACATCAAGGGCGTCGATCGGCTTTAACACGTCAAAGTTCCCACACTTCACTCTGCCGCCTGGATTCAAGTTTTCCAAAACACTAACGTATGATGGGACAGGCAATCCAAGGAGTCATCTAGCCACTTTCTCTATGGATGTCGTGCCATATCAACATGATAATGGGCCAACAGTTTATCTCTTCTTCAAAAGCTTAGAAGGAGAAGCATTGAGGTGGTTCAACATGCTCACCGCCTATGACCTCAGTAACTTCAAGATTATACTGGACAAGTTCTTATAGCAATACATCCACTATATCCAGTACAAGCCCACCATTGTGGACCTCTTAGTCGAGAAGATGAGGCCAGATGAAGACTTTGCCACATACGCCAGCAGATGGAGGGGCATGGCAGCCCGATCAGAATGTCGTATCCCTGAAGAACAAGTTGTCGAAGTTATCGCCTGTAACACAACTAGAGCACTAAGAGTGGGCCTACTGATGGGCGACTTCAACACATACTCCCAATTGTACAACAGAGCCACAAGGGTCCTCTGTAATAGAAAATACTTACATTTCCTAGAGTATGAAGGAAGGGGCCAGAAGAAGATCGACTCCACATAAGAAGGGATTACAAGCGACATGGCCCAAGTCTCCATTCATCAAGGACACCAGAGACTGCTAGTCCAACCTTAAGAGCAATTAGTATAGTCGATGCCATATCAAGAGCAGCTAGTACAGTCAGCACCAGATCAGAATCAACTTATCCAACCATAGCACTAGGGGCAATGCCAATATCAACTACCACAGCAACTAGTCCAACGGTAGCCCCAATAATATCAACAACAGCAACCTCCCATAAGACTACATCCAACAGGGGCAACAACAAAGGCAGGGGGCTACCTTGTCATCCCTCCACCACAGAGCTACCACAAAGCCAAAGAGCAACGCCAAGAGCCACTCCTAGAACCACTCAACCATGCTTTCAGAATGCTGGAAGAGTGTGGAAGTTCACTGCCTGATCATCTAGTAATCTACAAGGAGGAGGATGAAGATGAGCCAATAATGCCCAAGCTGGTGGATATCGAGTGCATACTAACAGATCTAGAGCCACCAATAGAAGAAAAGAAGGACCCTAAGACACCTAACGAACCCTGGGAAGACATACCCGTCTACAATGAGTATGACGACTAGGACGACATAAGGAAAAGTAAGTAGGTCCAAGAAATGCTAACCGAAGGCATCATAGCTTCCATTAACCAAGGACCACCTCTAGTGCAGAATCAAGCAGAAGACCCAAAGGGTGCGCCACCAATCTACGATGAGTACGACGATGAAGACTAGTACAACTTGGAGGCTGCTATTAAGCTGCTCTGCCAACATCCCGATGGAGAGCAAGCAAGGGAAGATCCTCTGCCCAAGCCTTCGGATCCTATAGAGAAGAAAGAGCCAACGAGGGACATCCATAAGCACAGTGGCCAAGGAGATCTCAGTAGTCATGCCTTGAGTGGAAGTAGGAGCCTGACAGAATCCTCAACTAGGCAAAACCAAGCCAGCAGGGGCACGTCAGAGAAACCAAGCCAAGACCAATCCAACCGTGACCCTGAAAAGGCCAAGCCTAGGCGTAAACCAAAGGAAAACACCAAGATGTGCCTACAACAAAATCCATGTGCTCAACGCCAGAAGCAGGCTCCTACAGCCATCCCGCAAGTATACCCCTCCATCTGGGGAGGAAAATAAGGAACTCGACCAAGCCCAACTAGGGGTAAGGTCATTATTCATTTCAAAAACATGTAAATAAGACATTAATTTCATTACTTGTCATTTCTTTTAGTTATCTTTGTTATTCTTGAATACTAGGATAGTAGTAATAGAAAATGACAATAAAGATGAATGATGAGTGTAAGTCACACACCTGACCACTTAATCCATTAAACAGAACTGCCAAAACATTATCTAGGGTTGTTCCTAAGTAGAGACTGTAACACCTAGGGAAGATCAACCCAATGGGTAGGATTACCTAAAGATACCCTTCAGATCCATGGAAGTTACATGTACTCTAGAAGTACACCCTTCAATCAACATGCTAGAAGCCTAGAAAGGACCCAAGACCTAGTACCAGCTAAGGAAGAAAGTTGTCTCCTAAATAGAAAAGAAGTTGAGCAACTAGGGTAACCTTAACCTTGGTCCTATTTTCACAAACACCTTGCACGGGGAGATAAGAGCAAAGCAGGATCAGCGCCTAGGCATATCATAAAAGCCACTCGCCATGTACAACGTGGCCTCCTAACATCAATCTGAGAAGGTAGTGATGGAGGAGCACATCAAAACAAAACAAATTAAAAGGCACCTAAAAGAGGGGAGTCCACAAAAAGTTGGGTACGCTATTATAGCATAAGTCCGAGAAGATAGTGATGGGTGGGTACTCAAAACAAGGTGAGACAATCGACGAATAAGTAGATGTGTCATCATAGCATAAGTCCGAGAAGGAAGTGATAGGTGGACATCTACAAAAAAAATAACTAGAGTGGGAAACCCTAAAAGAAAAAAAAGAAAAAGAAAAAGAAAGCCAAAAACCCCTGGGTTAGCTATTGGCACATTAGGGCCAACCACTGGCGAGTGACACAAAAGCTATAATCGACGCCAAGAGCCTGTTGAACCTTTAGTCTCCCCCATTCTTCCACACATAAGCAAGGGGCCAGAAGCCTTAGAAGCTTAGAGACTAAGTAGATAAGGTAGACGATGATCAACAAAAGCTAATACGAAATCCTAAGTCCTCAAAAGGCCAAGGCTTAGTGAAAAGTGACAACACTCTCACCTTGGATAATACAAGGTAGTAATGCTAAATGCATAGGAGGGAGGGTTGTGACTGCATTTGTCAAATCATCAATCAATTAAAAAATTAGAAATTTCCAAAAAAGTCAGATTCAAAAATCCAAAAAAAATCAGAAAATCCAAATTCCAAAAAAAATCAAAAAATCAGAAAAAAAACAAAAAAAACAAATGACTAGTGCCATCCACCTTACCTACAAGTGAAAGCATAGTAAGTACAGAAACCAGAACTAGTCTGGTAGGTGATGCAACAATCAACTCACCAGGTTTTGGAGCTAGTGCCCTATTCAAGTGTGCTTTCATGGCTTGAGTGCGTTTTCTCTACAAAGACATTGCATCTACGAATGACTCACCATCGACGTCCACTGGGCTCTAGTTTTCCATCTTTCAGCTGAGGCCAAGACTAATTCTCTCCAGCTAATCTTAAGTATAGGGGAGTAAAGGATAGTATTATAGTACTTTTCCTAGGCAACTTAGCCAATCCTTCTGAGGTAGGGAAAAGTACACCCTTTTGATTACTAACATGTTTATTAAGTGTGTAGGTGTAATCCTCCACCACGTGTTAGTACATCAAGCCCCACCATGAGGCTGCATCAAGTCCCACCATGGCACTACACCAAGTCCCATTGAGAATGGACTCCCGCCTTCGGAATCCCAATAGTGTACACAAACACACTACTCTGACTAAGTGGTAAAACCCCGGTTGGCAAATGTAAGGGTTCACTCCCTCGCCTGGTTTTTTATTCAATGAACTCCTTTACTTACCAAGTAGAGTTATGGGACAATGGTCCTTTCCTAAGTGTCTTGGTCATACTCAAGGACGGAAAACACTTAATCACAATGAACTACATCCACACATTTTGCATACGTCTATATGGCTAGGGAACCCCTTATCCCACCGGCCTAACCTGCCATATGGACAATTCATTGCATTGTGTAATTGACTTTGCATTTGCATTATTGTTTGCTTGAATCATGCATCCATGCATTTAGTTTTCATGCATTGGAAGTGGAGCATTGATGGAGTAATGTTCCTCAATAGTGTTAGAAACCCTTAGAGTGTGTGATCCTCCTAAATCCAATTCAAGTCCAACCTATCCAATCTTATTATTCCAATCCGAGCAAGCTCTCAAACAAGAAGCCACAAAAATTATCTTTCATTTACCTTAGTTCTGCTCCTTTGAAGTGTCACTCTACATGGTTGACATGATCTCGACACCGATTGTGACACATAGCCCTAGCTAGACCCCTCCATACTTGAGCCTTCAATATGACAGCATTCTTTAATTATTCTTTTATTTCCTTTAGTTTCTGTCTCGTTGAAGTGTCACTCAACATGGTTGACAGGTCTCAACACTGGTTGTGACACATAGCCCTAGCTTGACCCCTCCATGCCTGAGCCTTCAATATGACGGCATCCCTTAGTTTATAGAACCACTCGGCTGTCCGACCATGTCTCGAAACTGAGTCAGTTCATCTTCTCACCTTTTGGCTGTGTGACCATATCCCAAAACCAATAGGTGTAAACTTCTTTTGGAATCCGTGGTAGATCATTTGAGACTGAGCTCCCTATTTCAGGAAATGCTCAATGGGAATATCATTCTTACCTTGGAGTCAATCTTGTTCCAAGATCAACTCCAAGGAGTGACATCTATAGATATCCCATTTTCACATTTCCTAGAGTTCACTTAGGATAAGAATCCTTGAGGCGCCCTAGATCACGTGGCTAAGGATCTCTAACACTTTTTCAAGATTTTATCATGGAATTTCTGATGTTTTTCGGGTTTTATTGCATCTCTGTGTAATAAGATAAAAGATAAGGGGTAAACTGTAAAAGAGCAAGACATTGCTTATGTAACAGGTGATAGATCCAATTGCCATTTCAACAGGCAACCATATTTGTCGCCATCTTAATAAACGACTATGTCCTCAAGGCGCCAATAAAAAAGGCAACTGTAATCCTAGGTCTTTCTCTCTCATATAATTTGTCATCCCAAGCTTTAATATAATATATGGGACATTTATAAATATTATCATGATTTTCCCATAATTATTATAATTTCTATAATTTTCTAGCATTTAAATATCTACGCATATCATATAAATCATTATAAATGCTAAATAACTCCAGAAAATTAGTGAAATTTAGATGACTAGATAATTAAGATCACTTATCTTTATTTTTACCAAAAATAAGATTTTATGATAAGTTATCACATTTTATTGTTATAGCTTATATTTAATTCATGATAATGCTAAAAAATAAAGGTAAAATCCAAAATATCCAAATGATTGCCAATTTATTTTAAATCAAATACATTATCGATTTTAATTGAGTTTTCTCATAATTATTAAAGATTTAATTTTCAAATCCAATTTACTTAACATTTTATATGGTTTTTGAATTTGGAAATTAATTTAAAATATCTTTCAATTACGAGTATGATTTTTCAGAATTGATTTGGTCAATATTTGATAATAGATTCGTAATAGATATTTTCTAATCTTAATTGTTCGAAAAATAACTTTTTGGTAACTTGACGCCAGTGGCACCAACGACTAGCTTACATGGCATATTTCATTGCCTTTTGGGTGTTGATTCACCACGTAAAGCAAAATATAGAATCTTAGGGCTCGTCGCCTGTTTAGGTGGCGATTTGAAGATTCTGTCGCTTGTCCCATAGGTGACAAAATCATATTTCGATTTTCTGCCTTTTCAAGAGCATTTCATCCTGGCCTTTAATCTATATCTCGTCTTTGACGAGATCCCTAGCCTTCAAACTCTATAAATATACCCCTTGGTCAAGAATTTGAAGAGGAGGCACATTTTCAAATCTTAAGGAGGCAATTCAAACCCTAGAAAGGAGAGAGAGAGAGAGCCATATCCCCCTCCTCCACATCTTTTCCCCTAGAATCTCAAATCCCAGAGATCCAACCCCCCTTTCTACAACCAAAGCACATTTCTAGAGCTCCGTAAACTGTCCTCCACTTCCTCAACTACTCCATAGTGTACGATGGTGAAGGGAGTATCTTCCTTTTTTCATTACTCTATCATAAAAAAAAACTTGCACACATTATTAGCCCATGGCATTTGCATGCGGGGAACCACCCTCCATTTAGTATTTAGTTGCATATTTAAGTTTTTCTTTTGTTATCTTTTTGTTATTTGTTTACTACACCTAGTCTAATCCATTTTCTCTTGTTTTTCTTATTTGTTTTGAAGGGAAGGATACTACATGAGCATGAGGATGCTGTTGGGCAGCATCCTGTTGTCGACCTAGTGAACGAAGAGCCTACATCATCACAACCACCACACTCTTGCGAGATACCTTGTCAATTGGTCAAAGTGAATCGGCAAGTAGCGATCACAAAGGATCATCAAAGTGAGTGGACACGATGACGATTCTGCAACACCCCCAAAAATCCACGTCCACAACTAGGTCAGGCCTCACTGAGAAGTCATGTTCTTAGCCTAATTTTGACCTAGAACAGAGGGTTGGTAGTGTCCACCTTAGGTAGGCTATTTAGTCATGTCAGTAGATGAGACAGACATATTAAGCCTAGTAGAGTGAGATGGTGTAGGTTGAAATGGAGCTAGAGCTCCATTAGGGATATAAGAAGCTTGGAAAACCTAACCATTCAAAGGGTACAGGTTTAGGTGGTGAACGTGAGTAGGCATTTGTGGTGGATTCATAGGCTGTCTAAGGTTGACTACAGGTTGACTAGGCAACTTCCCCTTTTCTCATTCAATTCTATGGACTAGCTAACTAACTTATCATCAGCTCTATGGACTTGATGCTCTTTTCCATGTGGTTTAAGTGCTACTCAAGTTGAAAACTACGTGGAGCATGGTGTGATGATATGGGACCAAAGTGATTAGTCCCATGTAGTGCCTGAGAAGGCACACATTGATTCGTAGCCCTGGTTGGCACAAATGAATGAGAAGGTCCTCTTTAGTAAGGACCTTGGCTCTAAGAGAAGTTTGGATGATTCCTCCACCTAGGATTGTATGTGTTGGAGTAAGGGTTGTTTTGGGTTTTCTTAAACTAATACAGGGCATTCACGTGTTCTAGATATTGATACTCACTCACACCATAAAGCACAGGGTTGTTAACCATAATGTTAACACACTTAAAGTGGTCAAAAGATTCCTTAGATGGTTCAAACATAGAGACTTGATGAACTGATTAAAGAGTCTCTTTAACCTTGAGCACTTCTAACCTATGTGGAATTGTAGCCAATTTAGCTTCCATCCTTATACAAGGGGTAACAAGGATGGCTCCTTTTGGTGTAGTTGGCTGAGTTGCCACAAGAGAAATTTGGCTTTTTGTCTCATTTATCCATTGCTAAGTATTTTTTAGAGAGGAATTCCAAAAAGACCCATGCTTCCTCTAGCGTTTGGTCTATGAAATCAGTTTCACATATGGACTCGACTAATTGTTTCTGAGGAAGGGTGAGACCACTATAGTTCAGGCACCAGATCTCAATCCCATGATGAGGGAATTGGTTTAATAGGTTCTGAAACCTATCAAATGTAGTATAGAATAGTTCATTCTTCTTCTATCTAAACATCCTAATTTCATTGTGAAGTCGTTTTGTTTTACTATTTGGGAAGATTTTTTGGGGAAATTGATCCGTAAATTGATTCCATATAGCAATTGACCTAGGTGGTCGCTTGTATAGCCGTTTCTTAGCATTGTCCTTTAAGTAGAAAGGAATTAATCTAAGTCTAATCGCATCATCATTCAATTGTTGTAGCTTGACTAGCTAAAAAACTTCCTTGAATTCTTTGATGAACAGATAAGAGTCTTTAGTACCCGAGAATTTGGGTAATAAAGACAACATTGGGGGCTTAAGATCAAAATTATTTGCATTGGTTGGAGACTACACAATGCAACTAAGTTGAGCAATCTGTGTAAGGTACATGTATGCTCTCATGTTGGCTCTAGCTTCAAGATCCATTAGGAATGAAAAGAACAAATATCCAAAATCACCAAAATCTGAAGTTGAATAAGGTAGCATTTGAAAATGCTTTTGTACACCGTATTGCGTTAAGCACTTATTGTTTAATAAGCTCTTCCAAATGAACCAGCTTATCGAGCTTTTCCAAAAAAGTTGCTTGTAGCTTTTTAGTTCATTTTAAGCTATTGAGGTAGCTTCTAGAAAAGCTAATGAGTGTTAGTGTAACACCTGTAAAAATTCATTTTTTGTAATTATTTACATTTTAATGAATTTATTCCTAGACGAGTGTTACTGTTCCGAGGCCCATTTGTGTGGTTTTGTGCTTTTGGACTTGGGCCTCATGGGCCGGCTTCTGTTTGCTTGTCCCTATGTGTGGTTTGGCACTATGCATGTGGGGCCCGAGTGTGGGTCTATGTGGGACTCACGTTTGTGGGCCAGTTGGTGGGAGCGAGTTGGTAGTGTGAGTTGGGTATGCTCGTGTGGGCTTGTGGGTAGGCAGGACGAGATAGTGTAGGATCGTGTCATCGGGATCAGAGAATGTGACGACATTCTCAGGTGGTCGGGCGTGACTCCCTAGTTGAGGTCAGGGCCGAGATTCCTGCGACTAAAGGGCATCGGGTCCTCAAAGTATGAGACTCCTTGACTGTCGTCTCAAGGCTAGGGTTGTGGTCCGCAGGTTGAGGTGTCTTATGGCATGACGGGAGTTATGATACTCCTACTATCACTATGAGTACTGAAGCGTGGGTGTCGTCTCAAGGCTAGGGTTGTGGTCCGCAGGTTGAGGTGTCTTATGGCATGACGGGAGGTATGATACTCCTACTATCACTATGAGTACTGAGGCGTGGGTGTCGTCAAGTGTGGAGGTATGACACTCCCTCCTGAGCACTGTGTGTGGACAATGCTGTGAGGAGGCATACCCTGTGATGGCTAGTGTGGGTGGGACACGTGCCCTGTAGTTGATAGCGTCTTGAGAGACATGTGAGGATTCTCTAGGTGGGAGAATCGTGGGACGGTGGTTGGCTCCTACACAGGGTGGCACACCGTGATAGTGTAGAACACCGTGGTCACTCCTTGGTGGACTGATTGTGGCCAGAATTTGGTTGACTGGTGCTGGGCTTCCCGACTCACTTTGTGTGGCTTTGGACATTGAGGACCTTTGTTTGCTTTTTTGGGCTAGTAGAGCCCTAATTTTTGTTTTGGCTAGTGTGAGTCTAATTTGTGGAGTTTTAGAGAAAATAATTGCGAAATGAATTTAAAAGAAAAATTAATTATGGTTTTGTTTTCCCACCGTTTTTCGTGGAGTGTGTACTGAGTAACTTCTATCACTCATGTGTTTTCCTCTTGTATTTGTGTTGCAGATACAGACATGTAGAAGGTTTAGCATAGTGCATATAGATCGAAGTCTCATAGCTGCACACACAAGTTCCTGGTAGTTTAATATCTTTAGTTTACTTTAATTTTCCTGTAATTTAATTTGTTTAAATTGTTACGGGAAATTTGGGTCGTGATAGTTAACTTTTTGTTTCCATTTATCCATAACTTTTCCAATGATATTGTAACGACTCCCAAGTCGCTGCTACTAAACCTAACTACAAATTTCTATTTAATTATTTGTTTTATCTTTATTATTAACCAATAATTACACTAATAATGCAGCTAAGGCTAAGTACTCTCAACAGTAAAATAAAACCACTAAACAACAGAAATAAAACTAAACAACACTCACCTAGATCCCCGATGTGTGGTGGCATGACTCCTCCTATATACACTAGCAACCAACAGCTACTATCCTACACTTGTCAAAACATACAAAACAAAGCACACGTTGGTGACCAGTCAACGGTCATCCAGCACGCACCCCACCTACAACTCGGCAACCTAAGTCAAGGGCAACCAAACACAGGCATCACACCCGAATGTCGCCAAACCAAAAGAGTAATCTATCGACGCCCAGCATACAAGCATTGGCATTCCTCTCGAATGCCACAACACCAAACCAGGTAGTCTACCACTGTCTGATAGGCCACAAAATCACAAAACCATGCCTTTGAAACCATTCTTTTCTTTTCCTTTTCAAAACCATGTGCATGCTCTTTCAAAATCTTTTATACATGCTCGAGATGGCCACTCTGCCGAAGTCAAGCCCAAAAGCCACAACTACGAAGCCTCTGCTCTACACAACATGGTTCCCTCTGGACCCAAGCACAACATCAAGCCATGGAGCCTCTGCTGCCAAAAAACAGAGCCACCGCTCCCAAAACAATGGAGCCACCGCTCCCAAAACACTACGCCTCAACAAGCGCCAAAGCCACGGCCACCTCTAGGCCCAGAGCCTGATTTTTTGAACCAAGACTCCGCGCAAAACACAAGCACAAACAGTGAGTCAAACTGCCTGGCACCAAGTAGACGACACTGGCCACAAGTAGTCCATTGAGGAGCGACCACGGTGTCTACACTATCACGGTGAAGCCACCCTATGTAGGAGCGATCACCGTCCTGCGATTCTCTCACTTGGAGAACTCTCAACAAAGCCAACCCCTCTTGGAAAGGCAGTCCTGTCTCTTAGGACACTACCAGCAACGGGGCACGTGTCCAACCCACACTAGCCACCAGAGGGTATGCCTCCTCACGGCGCCCTCTAGAGGGTGCTCACGATGGAGTTTCATACCTCCATACCGGACAACACCCAAGCCTCAGTGCTCCCAGTGACAGTTAAAGTATCATACCTCCCCATCATGTCATGAAACACCTCAACCCGTGGACCACAACCCTAGCCTCAAAAATGATAGTCGAAGAGTGTCATACCTCCAAGAGCCAATGAGCCTTAGCCTCAGGTATCTCAACCCCCAATGCAAATAGAAAGCACAAGAAAACTCTTTCCAAAACTATTTTCAAATCTATACTTTTCTCTTTCCAAAACTCTCTTTTTGGAAAACCTTTTCAAAACCATTAAATATCCTTTAAAACTCAAGAAACACTGTGCCCAACAGTGGCATAGAAACCAAAGATTGAGAAACCACAAACAAAACACAACCTCGACAGCTCTCCTATCAAGCCTAGGCAAAACACCTTGGGGGTGTCTAGGTTCACGAGCACCACGCTCAACCCACAACCCAAGAAAACACCAACAAAACGTCCTTTAAGTGTCAAACCCACCTAGAAGACACCACAACAAAGCAAACATGACCAAAACTATACACTCTAGCACCAAGCATAAGACACCTACTGGCTCATGTCCCTCGGGAGCACAGCCAGATCGACTTAAACACCCAGAACAGTGCCATTGAATACTCTATTCAGTGCACCACACACAAAACCACACAAGTCCTAGACCAAAGGATACTATCATTATCCCTAAAGTCTAGTCTAAACCATCTGGGGAAAGAACCTATTATTTCTAAATCATTTCATCTTTTATTCTACCCACACCCTAGATGGAATCTTGCTAATTAATTTTAGGCAAACCCTACAATCATTCTAATGGTTATCCTAATCATTTATGCCATTATATTTATCTCCCAAGAATAATATATATATATATATATACTCATATATGTATATGTGTATATATATATATATATATATATATATATATATATATATATATATATATGTTAATCAAAA
>JAMKQA010146122.1:0-10794 GCA_024699735.1 Posidonia australis
GGTCTGCTAAATGTATGCTTGCTTATTCTATATGCTCATGCATGAAGATGACTGAAAACATGCCAAATCAAAGCAAAGAAAAGGAATCAAGGGAAAAAGTTAATCTGAGGGTCAAATGTAGGCATTGTTAATGTCGCTTTACAGTACGCCCTTGGGCGATGAGGAAAATCATGAAATTCTCGGAAAACGCCTCACAAAACAGCGAAAATTGGGGATAAATCTGAGAAAATCAAAAAGGGGAAAATAATCCTCATTTCGAGACAATGTCGGCTTTGTGAAGCCTTTTACTGTTCACCCTCGGGCGATGGAAAACCAAAACAAGTGAAAATCACAGAAAATCAGGGAAAATCCGGAAAATTGGGAGAAAACCAAGCTGGAATCAAGCTAGAAAAACATGCGCAAAATCGGGAAGAAAAGACGAGAAAATTCGTGCAAAAAGATGTAGAAAAGTATGCAAGGCAAGTGTGAATGCAAATGTGAGAAGTCTAGGGGGTTTTGTGCAAAAAGCCCAAATTCTAAGGAAAACTGAAGTTCGGAAGGCCAAATCAACAAGAAATACATAGGAAGACACATTCTATGCAATTATGAAGAAATTTGGGGTCAAATGTGCCTCCCTAGGCAAAATGAAGTTCTTTAGGGATCAGAATGCAATTTTACCACTAAAGCATGCATTTAAATCAATTCTGAAAAAAATAGGGTAAAAATGCTAGAAAAATGTCTCAAAAATGATCCAAGAAGTTTCAAGGGCAAAATGGTCATTTTACCACTGAAAACAGGCAATCAGAGTAAAATCAATGAAGTACAGGGGTTAAACTGCAAATTGCCCAACAAAACAAAACATCCAGAAGAATATCAGTAAAGACAGAGGGTTAAAGTGCAATTTCCCCTGACAAAACATGCTTCAGAAAAGTTTTAAAAACAAGTTCAAGGGTTTAAATGCAAATAAACCAAAGAAACGAACTTTCTGGAAAGTTTCTGCAAAGTCCAGGGGTTTAAATGCAAATTAACCATCAAAAATGAGCATTCAGAAACATTTTGAGAAGTGTAAGGGTTGGTATGCAATTCTCGCAGAAAAATGAACTTCTAGAAAGAATTCCAAAGAAATCTAGGGTCTTTTATGCAATTTGTCTAAAGCAAAAAACATTTAAAAGAAATGGAGGGCTTTTATTAAAGTTTTAAATTCAGAAAAAATTATTTTAAATGTTCATGGTAAAACATGTAATATTTTCAGTTAAAACTTTATTCGAAAGATTTAAGAAAAATGACTGAAGGACCTAATTGTAATAAAAGGACCTAAAAGTAATGCTAGAAGGACCTAAATGAAAGAAAAATAATGTTTTTGTATTTTATTCAAATAAAATGTTTTAAATTTTTTTTAAAATGAAAAAAAAGAAACTACGGTCAACGGCGACGGAGCTCGCCGACGACGACTGCCGGAGGGAGCAAACAAGGCCTTACCGTGGTCTAATCTTAGATCAGACTTCACAGGAGGCAAGAAGAAGGTGAGGGGAGATGATCCATTGAAGTGGATCGAGCAGCTAACGATGGGAACGGGCCTCCCACCTACCTTGCCGTTGAGGTGCTCCGGCGACGCATCCGCGGTGGCTGGAGGTGTTCAGGGAGATGGCACTGCGATCATAGGCTTCTGAAGAGTTGAGGAGGTGATGTAGGCGCTTTCCCTTCATCCAGGAGCGTGGGGCGGACCCTTCGTGTGCATCCCGGAGGTCATCGACCGTCGAAATCCGAGCAATCCGGCGAGCTTGGCTGCGGGAGCTATCCAGCGATCAAGGGGGATTCTTGATGGCTTCGGAGGATCAAGCAAGGCCAGAGGAAGGCCCCTACGGGGCTGGATCACTGCGGTGAGGCTCGGAGCTGCGAGCGGGCTCAAGAAGGGGTGCTTCTTCCCCAACGATGATGACGGAGCTGGCTCCGACGAATTCCTCCCAGGGCACACCTCAGTAGTTGGAGTAGGGCCAGGTTAAGGGGAAAAGAGAGAGAAGACTAGGGGAGAACTAAACCAAAGCTCTGGGACCAAGGAGGAGCCCCGAGCCAGTGCCCCCACCTAGGCCACTGGAAATTGACTTCGGCGGGACCTGGGGCACCACACAAACCAAAGGAGGCCTTTGGGCCTCCTAGAATCGATCCAGGAAGCAAGGGGGAAGTCCTTGGAATGTCGTCTAGCAATAATTGAGCTCTGTAAGGTGTGTACCTGGTCTAGCAGTGAAGAAGCTCGCCGGAGCTCTGGAAACAGCTGTCGTTCCTCTCCGCGAACTCTCCTCTTGCTCCAGAATTCTCTCGCTCTCAACTCTTGGCTCTCTCGTGCGGTCCAGTCCTTTCAATTCAGTGTCCTCCTCCTCCTTTTATTGGCAAACGGAAACCCAACCCAAAATCGACAGGATTCCAACACACTAACAGAAACCAAAACCGACCCTCTAATTCCACTAACTGAACTTGCAATAGCATAACAGACTAACCACATTGCTAACAGTTGTCCCTTTGCTGCTCCCTCTTGTCCCCCTTGGTCGCCGACAAGATGAACGGCGATCCAGTGCTTCCGGCGATGGCTAATCCAATTGCTGGGGCAGCTTGGGTGGCTGATGATCCAGTGATGAGATGGACTGGAGGCTGAGCTCAATGAGTAAGAATGGTTCAAGCTGAATTCATGGGAGATTGGTGAAGAAATGAGTGAGTTCAGTGAGAAGGGAGGCTTACGTGATTTTGGTAAAAAAAAAAAAAAGGTAAATGATTTATGCATGTGGAGAAGGAGAAACAAAATATGGATTGGAAGAAAAGAAATGGGTTAAATTGTTCATGGTGGGCCTTCATGGGCTTTTGGGTTCAATTTGGGCTTAATGGGCCTTGTGGGGCCCCATGGGCCTAAATGGGGCTAAACAAGTCTTGTGCGCCTAAGTAAGCTCAATTAGGATTTAATGAGCCCATGTAGGCCTTCATGGGCCCAAGTGGGCTTCCATGAATTAAATGGGCCCAATTATGGTTAGAGCTCAGCCACCACATCTCTATCCTGCAAAATCAGAAAATTGAGGTGTCTACAGGCATCAAGTTTTGAGATGAAGGGTTTTGGGTGTCTAAGAACACTTGCTTAGAGATTTCAAGTGATTTTCCCGTTCAGATTTCAATATGGAGGATTTTGTAGGTTTTGCATGTTTAGGTGACACATCTTTCCTTGGCGTTCCACCTATGTATTTTGTTCAATTTCTAGCTTGTTTAGTAGAGATGAGTTTTGCTATTGTATTGCCTTTTGTTTTGTGTTTAATGGATGTGTGTTGAGTGACCTTTTTAGTGGTCCCTCATGTAACATCTGGGCCTAATTATCTAGTTAATGTAAACTATGAGATTAATTGTAATTGAATATGGTTTACTAATGGATAGTTTGATTTATTGTAGCTATCGTGTGTGCCTCTCTCTATGTGATTCGATTTGGTGGTTTCCCTCATTGTGTGGGCTTTGGTGTTGTATCTATGTGTGTGGGACCCAGGTTGGACCCTAGTCAACCCAAGCACAGAGCCACTCACTCGTCTTCTTCTTCGTCTTTGTTCCTTCTTCCCTGTCGACCCGTGTCACCGTAGCACTCTCGTGCACGTCCCGTCCTCTTTGTTGCCTGTGTGGTGGGGCGATGATCGACGGGGTTCACGGAGGCAGTCGGGGCAGAATAGTTTAAGAAGGACCGGAGGAGATGGCATTAAGGGCATGTGTTGAGCCAAGGCAAGCCAAACCAAAGAGTCTGAGGTGCACCGAGAGCCGAAGGTTTATCGAGAGCTAGAGGTGCACCGTGAGGAGGGGGAGAGCTCACCGGAGTGCAAGTAGGTTGTCGGAAATCCCAATGGGGTATGCGACCCCTTCCTTCTCCTTCGTTTGGTAAATATTGTATTATGAGTTAAATGGGTAAAATCATGAAAAATGCATGTTAAATCATGGGAAAATAGTAGAAATGGTGGAAATGTGATGAATGACTTGAATGTGTAGAGATCATGCTAGGTTGTATGATTTTCATGAGTTTTTGGTGGAAAATGGAATGTGTGCTACAGTATTGAGAAATGAGCTTCATGCCTTTGAGATTTTATTTTGAGATGCATGCTTAATGGATTTGAATGATTTTTGTCCCAAATGGTAGGAGACTTAGAGCCCTACATTTGGTGAATTTAGTGTGGTTTGTGGTTGGTTGGAAATGGGTCCGCTAAAGTCCCAATTCCAACAAACGAATGACTAGGGCTCTGGGGACGTCTTTTGGAAACAACCATTTTGGTATGCCGAATTGTGTTCAACATACCATTTTGCTGTCAATATTCGACTAGAGACTCAGTTTTGATAGATCGAAAATATCCAGTCTTCCGTTTCTGGGGATTTTGGTCGACTAGAGGTGTTTCGGTCGACCGAAGCAGGAACTTTTGGATGACCAAACCTTAGTTTCGGTCGACCGTTTTGGATGTCTAATGCTTAGTTTGGTATACCGTTCTTGTTTGATTTGCCGAACCATACCCCTAGCTATATGAATAAATGTATATGAAAAATAGAATTAGATGGTTTAAAATGGATAATGGACATGTATTGATGAGGCATTCCCCATGTGGATGACATGAAGGAATATGGAATTCAAATAAATAGAATTGAATATAGTTTTAGGCTTGAGGTCCTAAAAATGAAAAGGAATTGGTAAATGTTTGGTTTAATGAGATTTTTGGGCATGAGGCCCAATAATGAATATGAGTACATGGTTTTATATGATTTTGTGCTTGGGACCTAAATGAAGGATCAGAGTTGCATGAAAGTGACTTCCTATAATGGAAAGACAATGAGTAATGGTTTTGAAAAGAAAATCCAGGAGTTTTGAAAAGTAAATGATAATGTGTTTTGGAGCCCCATGCATATGAAATGAAATTGAGGCTTGTAGGCTAGGTCGGTGTCCTCCCACACGAGGAACTTCACCACGGTAGTGTAGGGAGGTAGGGGAAATGGTGTCCTCACCTACTACTTATGTACCTAGTTACCTCTAATCAAGGTAACACCACTAAGAAAAGTGGAAATAAAATGTGTGGTTTTAGCTAGAATTAGACCTATGTCTTGTCTTAAGATTCTAGCAACGAATGAGAGTCATGTTTTAACCAATCGCCAGCTAATGTATATGGTTTGTTTTGAGCCCTACAAGACCCAATGTATATGGTTTGTTTTGAGCCCTGCAAGACCTTATGTTTTAAGCTAGTTCTGGTCGAGAATGTGGATATCTTGGAATGCATAAAAGGTTTTAAAGATGCATAAATTGAGATAACAAAAGTATATGTATTTTTGAAAAGGGCATGGTTTTGGATAGAGATTCCAAATGTTTAACAAAGAAATGATAATTTGGAATGGATTTTTGAAAGCCACAAACCAAGGCCCTACTAGCCAAAGCCACAAGCAACGACCCTCAATGGCCCAAACCACACATAGTGAGTCGAGAAGCCCGACGCTAGGCAACCTAACTCTGGCCACAAGCAATCCACCGAAGAGCCACCAACGGCATCTGCACTACCATGACGTGCCACCATGTGTAGGAGCCGCGTCGTCCCACGATTCCCCTCTCTCAGGAGAACCCTTAGAAGCCAACCCCTCCCTAGGAAGGTTGTCCTGTCTCTTAGGACGCTACCAGCTACGAGGCACGTGTCCCACCCACACTGGTTAACACAGGGTACGCCTCCTCACGGCGTCCTCCAAAAACGGTCCTCAAGAGGGAGTGTCAAACCTCCACACCTGACAACACCCGAACCTCAGTGCTCACAGTGACAGTAGGAGTATCATACCTCCCAATCATGCCACAAGACACCTCAACCCACAGACCACAATCCTAGCCTTGGGATGACAGTCAAGGAGTCTCATACCTTCATGACCCGATGTCCCTTAGCCTTAGGTATCTCGGCCCTCGACCTCAACCAGGGAGTCGCACCCGACCACCCATGAATGTCGTCACATTCCCTGGTCTCGACAACACAGGCCCACAGTCTTGACCCGTACACAAAAAACCAGGAAAACACTTTCCAAATATAGACCAACCATTCCTTGAAATCCATTTTCCAAACCATTTTCATATCTTTGAAAATTCTTCAAAAACCACGGCAAAGCAACGCTTCAGGTGTCCCAAGGGACCACCACTTACAGTCCACAATCCCATCTCACAAGGACAAAACACGGTAATCCAGAAAGCCATCGAAAACTCATTTTATAAACCTGTTTGGGCCTAGAATCGGCATGCCAAAAACAAATTCGGTATACCGAAAACCCCTGGCTCAGTAGACCGAATCAGGTCAATGGTCAACACTCAAGCCAAATTTGGTACACCGTCCAAAAATGGATGACCGAATTTCAACCAGAGGACCTAAACTGATAGAAAAATGGTCTGCCGCATAGAACCGGTATGCCGAAATCCATTGATTCGGTATGACGTTTCCAATTCGGTATGCCGAATTCAACGAAACCAGAAAATGACCCAAACCCTATCGTCCGAAATCACCCCAAATAGGACCTCCGATCGGACCCTCTAAACAAACACCAAAAATCTTGCATAAAACATATGGTGTAGACCCTCGAGTCTACTCCAAAACCCAACAAATAAAACAAAAATCCATTCACCATGCATCAAGGTATAAAATCGGAAAGCCATAAGGGTCAAAAGGACCCAAAATGCAACCACTGTCGTAAATGCCAATATATTCTCCATAAATTCTCAATAAATCACAATAAATTCTAGGAAAGTAAATTTACCTAGATTTCATGCAATCCTAGCATTTTCTACCAATTTCATGCTCTCTATTACACGGAGTAGGGATGCGTACCTGAAAAACGCTTCCAGCGATCCTCGACTGACTCTAGCGAACTCCGACGCAACCACAGCCACGAGGCACACCACACGAGCTCTGCGCACCACCCCAAGCAACCACAACCCTCTACTTCACTCCCTCAACCTCTTCCTCTCTCTCGACACGTGCGTGAAGGAAAACAGGGGAAACAGAGGAGGCAGGGGGATGAGTGGAAAGGAGAGGAGGGAAGAAGAAGGAAGGAGAAGGAGAAGGAAGAGTGAGGAGGAAGGGAAAGAAGGTGGCGGAGGAAAAGATACGTGCCGTCGAAGAGGAGGGGAAAGGAAGAAGAAGGAAGGAGGAGACGGCGAAGGGTGGCGAGGAGTGCGGTGCGGTACGGCTTATAAAGCCAGTGCCCGTAGTAGATGAAAACGTGCCCACCTGCACGTCTCAGCCACCGACACACCGCACGCACAACCAACTGCCAGCCACCACCAACGAGGCCAACTGCAAGCCTCAACCACCAGCCCACACATGTGGGCCCCACAGGGACCCCACACCTGGGCCCCACACGGACCCACACCTGGGCCCCACACGCATAGTGCCACATTGCATAGTGCCAAACCACGCACAGGGACATGCAAATAGAAGCTGGCCCACGAGGCTCAAGCCTAAAAGCACAAAACCACACAACGGGCCTTGGAACAATAACACCCGTCCAGGAATAAAATTCATAAAATGAAAATAATTACAAAAATGAATTTTTATGGGTGTTATGTCCTAACCCCCTTAAAAGAAGATTTCACCCTCAAAATCACTAGCGGAAAAGATACACGTACTGGGCTAGGATGGCTTCCTCACGTTCCCACGTGGTCTCCACGGCTCCATGATGCCACCACTGCACCAAGACCAACAGAATCACCTTGTTCTGCAGCACCTGCTCCTTGCGGTCAACAATCTCGACGGCATACTCCTCAAAGGATAGATCTTCCTCGAGCCCTTTTGGCTGAACTGGAATCACGTGAGAAACATCAGCCAGGCACTTCCTCAGCATGGAGACATGGAACACGTCGTGCACGGACGACATCTCTAGTGGTAGATCCAACCGATAAGCAACCTCACCAATCCTCTGGGTGATCTGGTACGGGCCAATATAACGAGGACTCAACTTGCCACGCTTCCCGAACCGCATGACACCCTTGGTCGGTGACACCTTCAGAAACACATAGTCTCCCACCAGAAACTCCAGTGGTCTCCGCCTCCTATCGACATAGCTCTTCTGTAGACTCTGTGCAGCCAACAGCCTGCTCCGGATCAAATCCACCTTGTCCGCATACAGCTGCACACGCTCAGGACCAACCAACTGACGCTCGCCCACCTCGCTCCAGCAAACCGGCGAACTTCATGGCCTACCATACAAAGCTTCATACGGCGCCATCTCGATGCTCGAGTGATAGCTATTGTTGTAGGCGAACTCAATCAATGGCAAATGGTCCTCCCAAGTCCCTTGAAAGTCTAAGGCATGCTCTGAGCATATCTTCCAGTGTCTGGATAGTCCGCTCTGCCTGACCATCTAACTGAGGATGAAATGTCGTGCTATAGTTGAGCACAGTGCCAAAGGCCTCCTGTAGAGTTCTCCATAACCTTGAGCTGAACCTCGTGTCTCTTTCCGACACGATGGACACTGGAACACCATGCAACCTCACCACCTCGAAGACATACAACTCCGCCAAGCAGTGCATCGGAAGCTTCATCCGAATGGCCAGGAAGTGAGCAAACTTGGTCAGCCAGTCCACAATCACCCACACGGTGTCGTTCTTCCTTTGAGTCTGCGGCAAACCAGTCATGAAGTCCATCAAGATATGCTCCCACTTCCACACAGGAATATCCAACGGCTGCAAGGTCCCTTCAGGTCTCTGGTGCTCTGCCTTGACCAACTGCTAGGTAGTACACCTCACCACATGGTCAGCAACATCTCTCTTCATGCCAGGCCACCAAAAGTTTCACTTCAGGTCTCAGTACATCTTCGTACTACCAGGGTGAATGGTGTACCTGTACCGATGCGCTTCATCTAACAACCTCTGTCTGGGCTCCTCATGCTGGGGCACATACAGACGCATATCATACCTCAGCTCTCCATATGCCCCAATAGAGAAATGAGGCTCTCCACCAGCCTCCAGTTCACAAGCACAGCTTGAACAAACGGATCCAACTATTGACAGGCAATGATAAACTTTAACAGCTTAGGGCAAACAGACAGGTTGGCCACCTAGGCACCAACCGTTCCTCGAGCTTGCCGCTTCGACCTACAGCTCACCAAATCCTCCAACATTGTCCACTCCTTGACCATCAAGATCGCCATCACGTGTGTACGCCGATTAAGGGCATCAGCGACCACATTGGCCTTGCTAGGATGGTAGGACAAGCTGAAATCATAGTCCTTCAAATACTCCACCCAGTGGCACTGCCTTAATTTGAGGTCTCTCTGCGTGAAGATATACTTCAGGCTCTAATGATTGGTGAAGACCTCAAACTGCTCCCCATAGAGATAGTGTTGCTAGAGCTTGAAAGCGAACACTACGACAGCCATCTCCAAATTGTGGGTCGGGTAGTTCTTCTCATAATCCTTCAGCTGGCGTGAAGCATATGTGATAACATTGCCATGCTGCATCAGAACACACCCTAACCCAACGCCACTGGCATCACTATACACAGTGAAGCCACCACTTCTAGAAGGCAAAGTCAACACAGTGGTAGAAACCAGACGAGACTTCAGCTCCTCAAACTCGACTCACAATTCTGGTCCCAGCAAAAAGGAACACTCTTCCTGGTCAACTCTATCAAAGGTGCGGCTATGGAGGAGAAATCTCTAATAAACCTCCTATAATAGCCCATCAGACCCAAGAAACTCCTGATCTCTGGCACAGTCCTAGGTCGCTCCTAACTACTCACCGCCTCCACTTTGGCAGGATCCTCTCTGATGCCTTCTCCAAAAATCAAATGGCCAAGGAACATAACTTCACTCAGCTAAAACTCACACTTGGAGAATTTGGCGTACAACTGATGACGCCTCAGAGTATCCAAAACCACCCTCAGGTGCATGGCGTGACTCTCAACATCCGAGGAGTAGACCAACACGTCATCAACAAAAACCACAACAAACTGGTCCAGAAAAGGGTAGAAAATCCTATTCATAAGATCCATAAATGCAGCCAGTACATTCGTCAAGCCGAAAGACATGACCGTGAACTCGTAATGTCCGTACCGTGTTCGAAAAGCAGTCTTCTGAATGTCTGGGTCTCGGATCCTCAACTGGTGATACCCTGACCTTAGATCAATCTTCGAGAACACCGATGCAGACTGCAACTGGTCGAACAGGTCATAAATGTAGGGCAGGGGATACTTGTTCTTCACCGTAATCTGGTTCAGCATCCGATAGTCTACACACAGTCGGAGCGAACCATCCTTCTTAGGAACGAGCAAGACAGACGCTCCCCATGGTGACACACTCGGCCTGATAAACCCCTTGTCCAACAACTCCTGCAACTGAGTCTTGAGCTCTCGTAATTCCACTGGCGCCATGCAATAAGGAGGCTTCGACACAACATCAGAACCAGGGACCAAATCGATCGAGAACTCTACTTCCCTGTGAGGTGGCATACCAGGCAAATCGACAAGGGAAAATGTCGGGATTTCACACACCACAGAGATGTCGTGAACACCCAACTCAGGAGAAGTGGAGGTAACTATACTAGCTAGATACCCCACGCAACCCCTGAGCAAAGACTTATAAGCCTTCGTAGCTGAAATGACAAGCTTAGGCTCACCCTGACACCCACCTCGCACAAAGAAAGACCCATCCTCAGGAGACCCAAAATAAAATCTCCTCCGAGCACAGTCGATCAAAGCGAACTGTTGTGCCAACCAATCCATGCCGAGTATCACATCGTACTCCTGCATGTCCATCACGATCAGGCTGGCGTCGAACTCTCTGCCATTCAGCGTCAAG
>JAMKQA010146124.1:0-10801 GCA_024699735.1 Posidonia australis
CTAATGTCAACTTACCACTGAAATCAATTCGATTTCTCTACTATATCCCAATCCATTTTTCTTATCCTCTGGCATTATTCTGGTGCTCTTGCTAGCAGTTGGTCTTTGCTTATTTTCTTAATAGTTGGGGTTCATCACTAACCAAATATCACTAATAACACAGCAGACAATGAAATATAGCGTGTAGCTGATGAACATATGAATTTTTGGACATATAAAAGCCACCACAACACACCAGGTTGGATACGATACGCATCATGAGAATGTGCACTTTAACATCAGAACAGAGGCATCGCACAACAACTGGTTGGATACGTGTCGTACCACTGAGAAATTCTGCATGGTGGATGACCAGCAGTGAATAGAAAGGTAACTTTCCAGAAAAACACCTAGTTACATGGTTCATCGGAAATGTAGCAACATTTCTGATGATCAGCCACACCATACATTGAAAACAAATGACACATCTCCAACGGTAGTATACACAGCTGCAACTAATGTATATAGAGTGATTATCGTATCTATTGCGCAAAAACCACACCATATTGCCAAAACAATAGTCCCAAACACCAAAATCATACAAATTACATGTTGATTGTAATCGTGGGCAAAAAAGGTCTGCAACCACTCCTAATTAAACATACCATGGTCACTCAAACAAGGACGCATGCACTCGATCAAAAGATCAATAGCAACAGTTCCAACCAACCATACGTGCACAATGTCCAAACCAATAAAAAGGTATCCACAAGATACCTTCATTCATTTTTCTTAAGTTTAAATGCTCCCTTGGGAATCTTACTTCGGACCTTGGCCTCAATCACTGTATAGTGCTTCATGATTTCTTCCATGGCTTTCTTGGCACAGGGGTCAACTTTATCTTCATACTTCTCATAGAGCACAGGCACCGTGTGCAGTAGAACAAACACTGTCAGAATTTTATAGAATAGTATTAGCCACTCGTCAAAGAGAAAATACTACAACTACTACGTTTAGAAGACTTAGCTCCTACCTATGTAGAATAAGGTCAAGAAATTGAAGCTACGGCCAACAACTGAGAGAACCCATAGTCCAGCAACAACCTGGGTAAACAAAAAGTGGACATATTACATTAACATGTTTGCTCTAAACACAAGAAACAAGTCGCATAAGTTCAACATACAGCAAGGAATTTCCAAAGATCATGCCCTGATGCAATGCATCTCAAAGCAGCAAGTGCCCGATTGATCTCAACCCTCAGAGCAACTGCAGTGTTACGTGCAAGATCTTCAGAAATCAGAACCTCTGGAATATGTGGTGGAGACCTGACCATACAACATTTGAATTAAAAATTGCAGATGATAAATTTTGCAAAAAGGAAAAACATTTTACACAAAAACGAATAAAGATGCAAACAGTCATGAGGAGAGACAATTACCTGTTGATGAGGGTCGTGGCTTTGGACCAGAGGAAGAAGACAGACAGGGAAATTATGAGACAATGACAGACAAGTGAGAGCAGATGGTATTCAAGCAGCTCAAATAGAACCCAGATTGCTGTGGCACCAATGAGGATACCACCAGATATCTTTTTGTCCTTCCAAAGGAAGACATCAGCAGCTGCACATGAACTATTCTCTCAATTCTAAGGACCAAAATGTATTATCTAGAAAGTTCAAGGAAATTCATGAGCTACAAGCAAAGAGATCAAGTGTTGGATTTAGAACAGAGAGATGGAACAGGGTCATTCTAGCACCACAATTTGGGGGAGAAAAAGGAACAGAGTGACATGGAAGTAGCTACATAAACTTTAACAAAAAAGAAGTTAAAGTCTTTAATTACTAAAATTCAAGAAAAATAACAGAAGAAAATGACAAATATCATTCTCTGCAAATCAGTGAATTGAACCAAGCAAGGTCAAAATCCACATATCAAGGTCATTAATAAGGATTAGTTGTGTAGTAGTTGAGGAATTAAGTTGTGATTATCTTTATTTCAGATAAACTGGATGGGACCCATTATAACTGCTGTAACTGAATTGGTACCACCTCAGTTGTAACAGAGAGCTGCTTCATAAAAGCTCTCAACCTCTTCTTCCTCAATAGACAGAATTCTTTCTCCCCAATTCATTTTTCTCACATGGTATCAGAACACTGACCTTCGACCTGATGGGTTGTGCATCATCTTCTACCTCGAGTAATCTCTCTAGGGTTTGCTCATTGTTCTGTCACTGAAGCTTCGGAGCATGGTGCTACAATCGAAGGTTGCAGATTTCTCAAATGTTTCCGCTACACACTGATTTTGTCAGTGATGGCTTTGGAATCAGTGTCAGATGGAGTTTTTCATGCGATATTGAAGAAAGCCAGAAATGAATATGAAGATCAGTTCAGTCCATACCATTTGGAATCCTCAGACAATCCAGGTACCGTACTTGTTTCCAAAGTATTAACTGGAGAAAACTATGCTGCTAGGAGTTGATCGATGCAAATGGCTTTAAATGCTAAAAATAAGCTAGGGTTTGTGGATGGAACCTTAGAACAGACAGATCCAAAACAATCACCTAAAGAATATGCATTAAGGGAGAGGTGCAATGACATGGTTTTGTCCAGGATCATAAATTCCTTGGAGCAGGAATTGGCTTCTAGTGTGATATATATGACATTAACATCGAATGTTTGGAAAGATCTTGAAGAAAGGTTCAAACAGAGCAATGCTCTGAGAATCTTCCAAATCAAAAGAGCAATTTCTATGTTGAATCAGGAAAACAGCACTGTTCCTTCATACTTTACAAAGCTTAAGGGCTTGTGGGATGAAATGGATTCATATAGAAGTATTCCAACATGTGCCTGTGGAGCATTCAAAGTGATAAATGAAAAGGAATAAGAAGGGAAGACTCTTCACTTTTTACTGGGTTTAAAAGAATCCTTCACAGCTGTAAGAGGCCAGATTCTATTAATGCAACCATTACCTTCAGTTAATAAAGCATACTCATTGATCATTCAATGAGGAGAAGCAAAAGGAGATATGCAGTGGAAATTCAGAGACCATAACTCTTTCTGTCAATACGAGCTATAATTCACAATGTAATGGGAAATTCAACAAGACTGGTGGTTAACAGAAAAGAAGAGAAAAGTTGAACTGTAAACATTGCAAGGACATTGGTCATACAATTGAAAAATGTTATTGGCTCAATGGATTTCCAGCTGGACATAAATTGCACAAAGTATATCCAGGACCAGGAAGATTGAATTCAAAGCAGCATAACAAAGAAACAAGCTCAAGTGCAGAAGCACCACTGGCTACAACTGAATCAAATGCAATGCAGATTACACATCCGTCATTCACTGATGAGCAGTACAAACAGATACTGGCCCTACTTGGTGAAGGAACAAGCAAGACACAGGCAATGGCACATGCTATGGCAGGTATATCCCATTGTCATAATAATTCTACTAATGATAAATGGATAATTGATTATGGAGCCTTTGATCATATGAGCACTAATGAAGTGATATTAAATTCCCTTCGAAAACGTTCAGAATCCTATTCCAGTGAACTTTGATAATGGTCAAAATACACATTAGTCCAACCCATAGGAAATGTCTTTCTCAATCGTCAATTACGTCTTCATGAAGTCGTACAAATTCCCTATTTCAAATTTAATCTTCTTTCTGTAGGAAAAATTACCACAGATCTAAATTGCCCAGTAACTTTCTATCCTAATTTTTGTGTCTTCCAGGACCTCCTCACCAGGAGGATGATTTGCTTAGGTAAAAAGGTTGATGGCGTCTACATCCTCGAAAAGAAACCATACAGAATATCAAGTTCTGTTTCTGTCAATTCTGCCTCTGTACCAGTTGAAGTATGGCATAGAAGATTAGGTCATATACCTATTTCTAAGATCACGACACTGAAACTAGATATTACTAGAATAAATGATCCAGTGGATGATGTATGTGAAGCCTGTCCTTTTGCAAAGCAAACTAGAGTCCCTTTTCCAATAAGTAGTTCCAGATGTGACATCTTGACTTTTTCTCCTTTTGACCTCTTACACTGTGACGTCTAGGGTAAATTTTCAATTCCTTCACTTTCAGGAGCACATTGCTTCTTGACTGTTGTAGATGATCATTCCAGATGTAAATGGATATTCCTTATGAAATACAAATCGGAGGTCTCACCTTCATTGAAATCTTTTTTAAAATGGTTCAAACACAATTTCAGTGTTCTGTTAAGAGTATCTGGACTGACATTGACAGTGAATTTTTATCTCATGATTTACAAAATGTTTTAAAATCACAAGGAGTCATACATCAGAAGACTTGTGTCTATACTCCTCAACAAAATGGTATTCTTGAGAGGAAGCATAGACATCCTAGAAGTAGTCAGGGCAGTTAAGTTTCAGTCCAAAATACCTATTTCTTTCAGGGGGGAATGTGTTCTGACTTCTGTTTACTTAATCAACAGAATGCCTAACCATGCTCTTTCAGGACAATCTCCGCATGAAGTTCTCTTCGGTAGAAAACCTTCATATTCCCATTTCAGAGTTTTTGGACGTCTCGCATATGTTACAAATATTACTCCTAGCAAAACTAAAAATGATCCTAGAGCAATTAAATGCATGTTCATTGCTTATCCCTATGCACAAAGGGTTTACAAACTGTATGACTTACATTCTAAGAGAATCTTTATCAGTGGAGATGTAGTATTTCATGAGAATATTTTCCCATATGCAAATGAAGCTATTGAACTGCCTTGTCAATCTCAGATCACATTACCTGTTTCTATATCTGAGAATCCTAATGCTTTTCTTTGTTCTTTGTCCAATAATGATTCTAATCTTTCCAATTCCATTTCTAATCCTGATTCTTTACCTGATAATCCTTCTACTTCCAGTTCTAATTCTGTTGAAAATTCTTTTCCTATTAATGAGTCTCATGATCAAACTACTACTTCATCATCTCCAATTTGCCCAGAACCTATTCCTTCAGTCAGAAGATCTACCACGAAGCCCATAATCCCTTCCAACCTTACAGAAAACACAAAACCTATCCATTAGGTATCCTATAAACAAATGTGTTAGCTATCACAGATGTTCTACTTCTTATTTTTCATTCCTAAATAATCACTTCTATCAAAGAACCACACACTTATGAGGAGGCTATGAAGGGTCCTAATTAGTCAGCTGCTATGGATGCTGAAATGCAAGCATTAGAGAAGAACAACTATTGGACAATTGTGGATTTGCCACCTGGTAAGAAACCCATAGGCTGCAAATGGTTTTACAAGCTAAAGCTTAAATCTAATGGAGGGATGGAAAGATACGAGGCAAGGCTTGTAGCCAAGGGATATACACAAATAGAAGGAATTGATTACAATGACACATTTGCTCCAGTAACTAAGATGGTTTCAGTGAGAACAGTCTTAGCTATTGCTGCTGCCAAGAATCGGTCCATTTCACAACTTGATGTAAATAATGCTTTCCTGCATGGAGACTTGAATGAGGAAGTCTCTATGAAGATACTACTAGGATATGCTACACAGCGGGTGCATAAAGTGTGCAAATTGAATAAATCACTTTATAGATTGAAACAAGCCTCTAAGCAATGGTTTGCTAAGCTTTCATCAGCACTTCTTGCAGCTGGTTTTTTACAATCTAAAGCTGATTATTCACTTTTCATTTGCAAAGACAATACTTCATTCACTGCCATTTGAGTGTATGTTGATGATGTCCTAATCACAGGCAATGATGAGGCAGCCATAGTTAATCAGAAATCTTTTGATATCAAAGATTTGGGCAATTTGAAATATTTCTTGGGTATTGAAGTTGCTAGATCCAAAGCTGGTATTTCTATTTCTTAAAGGAAATATGCTTTGGAGATTTTACAGGATGCTGGTTTACTAGGAGCTAAACCAAGGTTTTATCTTATGGAACCAGGTGTTAAATTTCCAAAAGACACTGATGGTGATTTGCTACCTGATCCTTCTTCTCACATAAAATTAGTAGGCAGATTAATTTACCTTACCATCGCCAGACATGAGTTGTGTTCCTCTGTTAATCAATTAAGTCAAGGGATGTCTGCTCCTACAAAGAAACACATGGAAGCTGCAATAAAGGTCTTGCAATATTTGAAGACAGCACCAGGCAAGGTCTTTTATTCAAGGCTAATTCATCATTCCAGTTGCAAGGTTTCTGTGATTCAGATTGGGCTAGTTGCCACTGACCAGGAGATCTGTAACAGGTTATGCTATATTTCTATCTCCTCTCGAATCATGGAAAACCGAGAAGCAACACACCGTTTCCAGATCTTCAGCTGAAGCTGTTGCTGCCTCTTGTGAAATCAGTTGGTTGCTGTATATTTTGAAAGATTTAGATATTGTTCATGATAAGCCTGTTATTCTGCATTGTGATAACACAACAGCTACATTGCTGCTAATCCAGTTTATCATGAGCGTACCAAGTATATAGAGATAGACTGCCATCTCATTCGAGAGAAGATCCAATCATGCCTGATTGAAACCAAATATGTTCCTACAACTGACCAAGTTTCTGATCTCTTTACTTAAGCACTTGGTAAATCACAATTTCAGTATTTGTTGTCCAAGTTGGGAATTTATGATATACATTCTTCAACTTGAGGGGGAGTAATAAGGATTAGTTGTGTATTAGTTGAGGAATTAAATTGTAATTATGTTTATTTGAGATAATCTGGATGGGACCCAATGTAACTGCCTTAACCGAATTGATCTCACCCCAGTTGTAACAGAGAGCTGCTATATAAAGCTCTCAACTTCTTCTTCCTCAATACACAGAATTCTTTCTCCCCAATTCAATTTTCCCAGTCATAATGATCACATGGGAAAACCAAATTCAGGAAAACAACAATCTTAACCTCAGACCAGTCATTTATTTATAATACCTCAAGTTGATAGCTGTAAATGAAAAATCTCTTGTAAAATTAGTTCATTTTACTCAAATAATCACATACAACATCTTAAGATAAAACTACCACTCTCCTATTTGATAATGGGAATGGAAACGGAAGTACAAAAGAAAAGAGAACACACAAGGGTTGCCTTATGTTTCTGGACAAAAAGGCATAAGAATCACATGAAAACACAAAGTCAAACAATGATAAAATCTCCTACTATCAATTGCCTACAAAAGCTCAATATAAATAAATAAATACTCATAGCATCACAGACATCAAATTTAGTACCTTTTACTCAATCACTTATGACACCTCAAAACGAAATTAGCACCGGTAAAATCTTTTTATGTGATCAAAACTATGCCTCAAACCACAAAAACAAATGTCACCATCTACTTTAATCGACCACTCAAAAAAATAAAGCAAAAACAGCAACTATTAATCTATTATTCAGATAACTCACCGATAGAATCACAGATGCAAATTTTATGTAAAGTCATTATCTTTTAAAGTCAAATCTGTCACTCAAACAGCTGCTCAAAACAAAATAAGAAAAGTCTCATATCCACTGGCAAACTAAAAAAAAAACAGTTCAAAACAAACAATTGTTAAAAAAAAAAAACAGTTCAAAACAAAACCCCAAACGTCTCATATCCACTGGCAAACTAAAAATCCTATGTAAAGCTATCGACTTTAACCCAACCCAATTCCTAAAACCACATCAAAACAAAAATCGTTCATTAAAAAACAGAAACGGAAACTAAACGATATTCCAAAACCAGAACAAAACCTTTACCTAAATCTCATGCAAAGTTCCCACCTTTAACCCAACCCAATTCCTAGAAACATCAGAAAACAATTCCCAATCATCACCAAAGAAACAAAAAAAGGAAACAATTTTTGTCCTCAAAACTTACGTTTCCCACCACCGAGAACGGTGTGGACGGACTTCTCCCTCCCGAACAGCCTCCAGACCTTGTCCTTCACCAGCTTCTCCTTCTCATCCTCCGACTCCGACGAGGAAGAAGAGGAAGAGCCTTTCCCTTGCGGCTTCTCCTCTATCTCGTCTATTTCAATTTGCGGCTCCTCCACGGATGAGACTGGTGCTGGTGGTATCTCCTTGTGGTCTTCCATCGAAGAGTCGATGTGTAGGTCGACGGCGGCGGAGAACGATCGGAACCCTAATGGCCAGTGCACTGTAGCAAAGTGGAGAAGCGACTTTTTGAGCCCACCACTCTCTCCTTCTCTGTTGCTGACTTGCTGTTGCTATGGCTTTCGTGTGGAGGAGAGTTTTCATCTCTCTCTCTCTCTCTCTCTCTCTCTCTCTCTTATTTAATTTGAGATTAGATTCCAAGATTCACATAAATAAAGGGGTGTCTCTCTCTTATTTAATTAAAGATTAGATTCCGAAGTTTTTTTTTTTTTGAAACAGTAGTGTTAGTTGTTGACACTAGTATCTGAATTGTAGCATGGATTTTGGAATCACCAATGCTCCAAGTGAACTCAGTTAATTGACTTGGTTTGATTAGATTCCAAAGTCTATACAAATAAGTTAGTCTTGTGGAAATTAGAATTTGTAGGAAATGTTTAGTGCTAATGTCAAATTTCAGATCATGACTTGCTTGTAGGATAGTGGGTTTTTATGTTGTTTACCGATTAAAGTCCACATTTTGAATGGTTCTTTAACAGAAACATCATTTTTGTGTTATTAATAATGGTTTACGGTAGTTTTTTTTTCTAAAGTTGTTAAGGCTTTGACATTATTCTTATATCTATTGACGTTTTCTTTGTATTATTTAAAATTATTTTTGTATCATTCAATTCCATATCATTTGGTACTACGTTAGATAGAATCCAATTTTTAACAGTGTAAAGAATATATTCATAGAGTTTTCTTTGTAAGCAATTCATAGAGTTTAAATTTCCCAAATTTCATAACAAGTTTAGAAGAAATTAGATTGAGATAGCAAAGATTGAATTTTTACTAAAATAATTTTAAAGCTCAAAATCTTATGTCATGAAATTATTTTGTGGACATGCATCTCAATCTATATAAGCACATACAACAAAATAGGGTGATCATTTTTGTCGGAAATTATTTTATTTTCCTTGAAACAAGTATTGCCAAAGAGGTCTTTAATTAACAGGGTTTTAATTGGTTTGGAGGATAAACAAATATCTTCTCATTTTCTTGCTTGTGAGAGTGAATAAATATCCGGTTTTGCTTCCATTCTTGTCCGTATGGCATTGTCTGTCGTAAATGATGCAATATAACACTACTGTGTGAGATTCGAGTCTGAGAAGGAGATGGAAGTTTCACTGGTTAACTACATCATGGTAGTTGGTTAGCAAAAGACATATCTTCGTAAGTGATATCTAACAACAGAAATGAAGATATATAACTTGCACTTTACAGGAGTAAATACAGGACCCTTTCCACCTGTAATTGCTAATTTGGTAGCCATACCATCGCATTGGCTTAGAAATAACTAGCTCCAACATACTGACATGATTATATGTTATGATGGCAAGGTAACACCTGAGAGTCTGTGTAATAACATAATGCTTGGTTGTACAAAACATTTTACGACGATCGATTGCGAAAAAGAAGAGAGTGGACACAAGAACCCTAGAACCATCTTCCCTGCAATCAAAATTCAACCAGTTGGTCTTAGAAAGGTCTCGGTGGCTTCAAGAACACCTCCTTCTCATCCCTCTCCATCTTCGGCACCACAGTCCACTTATGCCTCCGATACCTCAACGTCCTGAAAGCTTCCAAATACACCTCAAGAATCAAGATCCTTCTCCGAACAGAAGAAGCCACCAATCCACAACAACCCTCCGGGCCTTAGCCCCTCTATCCCAGTCATACAGCATGAGATCGATCCACCCATCGAGGAATATGATTACATATATGTTATCTGGCCGTGTGTGCGACGTCCAACGTGTTGTCGAAGAATGGCAGCCTCTGGTTTGCCGTCAGGTAGAGAGGCACCAGGCCGCGCAGCGCGATGGTCTCGGAGAACGGAGCTCCGGAGTTGACGGCGGCAATTGATGTGGTTATGTTGAAGCTGCATGCGCATCTGGGCCACGAAGGCCCTCCTGTCCGTGCCCACTGCGAGAAGTCGAGGCCTATACTTATCACCCCCCCGGAGGTTTGAGGCGTAGGACTCCTTCTATGAGGGACCCTGGAGGTGGCGCGGTGGAGTCCGGCGGTGACGCATGCTGGGTCCATCGGGGCCTTTCGTGGTGGGTGAGGTTGAAGCAGCCTTCACACCTGAAGAAGCCTTTGACCGTGCTGTTTCCGGCAAGGCAGGTGAAGTTCTTGCACCTCTGTGTGTGTGTTGGAGAGTAATCAGTGCAGTTAAATGTGTCAATGGTTCAAACTCCATATGATAAAATGCATGGTTTGTTTTCTCGTTTGTTGTTAAGTTAAATCAGTCCTGAAAATGACTGTATTTGTTGAATATGACTTGAATTATGATTGTATTTAGGGACAACTTAGTCATTTGGACCTAGTATATATATGCTAGGGTTCCCATTATTATGACCAACACCCTTTTGTATCCTAATTACACATAGTGAAGAACGACCTCTCCATCCGTGGACGTACCTAATTCGGAGAATCACGTAAATCTCTGTCTTGTGTGATTTTGTTTGTTGCTTGGATTGGGTTTGAGCAAATACTTTCTCTTCTCCTCACGCACAACAATTGGTATCAGAGCTTGGTTGAAGGAGAAGAAAAGGAGAAGAACCCTAGTCGTCCCAAGCAGCCACCAGCAGCAGCCCGCGCCCCACTGCCGCCTGCGCGTCTACACTCGTGCGCGGCCCCAGCAGCGCGCCTCTGCCTCCGCGCGGCCCCAGCACCCCACTGCCGCCTGCGCGTCTGCACCC
>JAMKQA010146128.1:0-10989 GCA_024699735.1 Posidonia australis
AGCTTGGTGCGCCAGCCCTGCTCACAGATGTCTGATTTGGGCTCTGGCTAATGGGTTTGGGGCTCGGTTTAAGGGCTGATCGCATCCAAAGCAACATAGGGACACTCATTCCTGGGTCACCTTAAAATCGGGTTGTCTACAGGTGCATCTGTCAGTCGGTTTGTCTCAGACGTGTGGCCGGGTTCCACTACTGCCCACAATATCGCCGAAGCCCCAGGTGGCTGTATTTTGCTTATGTGGAGTGATGCTGTCAAGCTAAGTTGCATCCGTGTTTCTGACCAATCTATGTGCTTCGATGTTAGCAATGTGGTGAAGCCTTTCCAGCTTGTTGCTGTATATGCCCATAATTGCCCCTATGAATGCCGTGCTCTGGTCAGAGCTCGAAGGGTTGGGCAAAGTGGATGATGCGATCATTCTGGGTGACTTCAATTGTGTTCGTGAGAATGAGGATCACATTGGCCCTGGTGTTCCGATCTAGTCGACCATGGACGCGTTTAATGATTGCCTTGATCGGGGGGACCTGTTGGAGCTTCCGACTACCGATGGAAAATTTACTCGGTTTGGTAGATGGGACTCAACCACTATCTGCTCTAGGTTGGATTGGGTCTTCATGTCGAAGGGATGGCTGGAATCCTACCCTAGCTCCGCCGCCATCGTTGGAGATCATCTGGTTTCTGACGACTGCCTTTTAGATATTACCATCTCCAAATGTGCCCTCAAGCCTCCACCATCCTTCAAGTTCTATAACCACTGGGTGGCCCACCTCTAGTTCATGGATGTTGTCAAGGAGGGTTGGCACTCTACTGCGTCAGGAATGCCCATGTATTGCTTGTGCATCAAGCTTGCGAATACACGGCGCTGTCTAGCACGTTGGGCCAAAGAGACTTTTGGGAACGCAAGTAAATTGGCTAAGCAACTTGTTGAGGACTTGAAAGACATCCAACGCTGGTGCCTGGAAGATGGATTCTCCACTGATGCTGGCTACCCCTTGGACCCCTGTGAAAATGCTCTACGTGCAAAGCTCCGGGACATCCTTGCCCAAGAGGAGCTTGTTCTTCACCAACAGTCCAGAGTGCAATGGCTGACCGCTGGTGATTGTAACATAGGTTTCTTCCATCGATCTCTTCTTCTCAGGCACGCCCGGTATGAGGTTAGAAGTTTAAGTATTAGGGGACATCTTGTTTCTGAGCATGGGGCGATCCTTGCTGAGGCACGGACCTTCTTTGCTGATCTCCTGGCTTCACCGGCTACGCGTGCCGCGCTCCCAGAAATGCTCCTGCCTTCTATCCCCGACAAGGATAATGTGTTTTTGATCTCTAAGGCCACCATTTGGTCTATGAGTGGGAATAAGGCGCCGGGTTTGGATGGCTTCAATACCCAGTTCTTCAAGGTGGCATGGGATATCATCAAGTGCAATCTGCTAAGCGCTGTCAACAACTTCAGCCGATCGGGTAAGCTGCTTCAGTCTGTCAATCCAACCTCCCTCAAGCTTATTCCCAAGGTGGCTGCCCTTGACTCCCTTAATTACTTCTGGCCAATTGCCCTGTGTAACGTCCTCTACCACGTCCTCTCACGGCTGCTTGCTGTACGACTGAAGACACTTCTCCATGGCCTCATTGACCCGGCCCAACATGCATTTATTAAGGGTCGCTCGATGTCTGATGCCATCCTATTGGGCCATGAGATCGTTAATGGGTTCCACCTTGACAGAGATTCCCCTAAGATGGTTGCTCTCTTGGACCTCCAAAAGGCTTTCGACACCCTCGACTGGTCTTTCCTCCATGGGGTGCTCCACTAGATGGGGTTTGGCTCTCACTGGTGTGGAATAATCCAATCTATGCTTTGATCAACCATGCAGGTGAATATCAATGGCAGATTGTCCAAACCAATCGTAAACGCGAATGACCTGCGCTAGGGGGACCCAATTTCCCAATACCTCTTTATCATCGCGATGGAGGGCCTCTCATGTATGCTCCATGTCGCTGTCCAGAACAAGGATATCTCTCCCTTGCGACGTGGTCAGCGGGCTATCTCTCACATCCTCTTTGCGGATGACCTCTTTATCTATGCTGGGGGAGATGTGTGCTCTGCTTCTAGCATTCGCAATGTGCTTGACCAATTTGCCAACTACTCTGGTCTTTACATCAATCCTGCGAAGAGCGTGGTGTTCCTTGGTGGCTCGCGTATGAGTTCTGATTGTATCCTGGATATCCTTGGTGCTCTGCATGGCTCCTTCCCTGCAACGTATCTTGGGCTCCCCGAGACGTCAAAGCGCCTTTCTACGAGTATTTACAGACCACTGATCGACAAATTCAGTTGTCGGCTCGTGGGGTGGTGCTCCTCCCACCTCAGTTATGCTGGCAAGTGCGTGCTTATCTGGGTGGTTCTCTTGGCAATACCCTTGCACTGGATAGTGGTCTTCTGGCTCCCCGCTTCTACTCTCCTGGATGTTGAATGTGTGGCACTCCACTTCCTCTAGAAGGACAGGTGGTTGCTTGCGGTCTCCTGGGCTACATGTTGCAAACCACATGATGAAGGTGGGTTGGGCTTCCGGAGGACTCGCGACCTGAACAACATTGCAATGCTTAAGAGGTTCTGGCGACTCGCTAATGCCTCAGATGGTCTCTGGGATGGATGGGTTAACTATAAATACTTGCACCAATTTGATATTTGGTTTGTGCCTACCTCGCGTCGGTCCTTCTAGGCTTGGTGCAGCATCCTCACTATTCAGAGCCTTGCAACAACGTTGATCGAGCAACCGACGGGTCGCTGGATTCCTAATCAGGACCATGGGTTCTCCTCTACTTCGGCCTGGGAGGCCATTAGGGATCGCTTCGACAAATGTTCCTAGACTTCTGCTATTTGATTTCCTGGCCACATTCCGAGGCATGCGTTTATTATTTGGCTTGCCATGCAGGGAAGCCTTAAGACTCAGGATTGCCTTCGTTGTTTTGGGCTAGCTATTGTTTCTAGGTGTGTGCAGTGTAAGTGTGGGTATGAGGATCAGCCACATCTTTTCTTCGACTGTCCCATCTCTGCTTCTGTTTTGCATGCAGCGAAGGTGTCTTTCTCCCTCCCGCAAGCCACCGATCTGGCCTCTCTCCTAATGGGTTGCATACTCTCGTTGGTTAATCAACGTAAGACTAAACTCCAAACAGTGGCTGCTACTGTCTACTACCTTTGGGTCAAGTGAAACGACAGTTTATTTGATGAATAATTCCAGATCAGATCGTCGGGTGTCCTCTAGGCCCATGTTGCGAGCATTTTGAAGCTTGCGATCTCTGCACCTAATTTCCACTATATTTGTGCTTAGTTTTGGTTGGGCCGGGCTATGGGTTGTGGGCTGTGCTCTTTGGTCCGGTCTGTGTTTGTGGAGTGTGCTTTCATTTTGCTGGAGCCTTGGGGGTCTGTTTGATGTTTCCATGCACTTGTGTCAATATGTAACTTGTACATGATTTTGATTATACAATCACACTTGACGGCTTGCCCTTCTTTTGCTTTGCAAAAAAAAGAACACACAAACTCAGACAAACAAGTAATAAGGCACAACTAGAGACAAATCCTCACAATCCCCTTGGTTTAATAAAATGCAAGTAAAAGACACAAAAGCATATTACATGAATGATCACTTTAGAAAGCATGCATCTTCTCCTCTGAGTCCACCTACACTTTGCGAAGGAAAATTCTGGTAGCCCGGTCTATAGCTTTGGCGTAGGGCGTGTTGCTAGTTTGTTCCGCTTGTCTAGGGTCGTGTCGGTGTTAGTAGAGGGTACATCGCTTTGTTATTGCAAGAGTCGAGGCCACCAACGCACCACTCGTTCACTGCCTACGCTTCGGCCAAGATTTAGAACGAGAACCTTACTTTTCTAACCAAAGTCAAAACCAAATCCCATGAGTGCGTCCCATGTGGTTAACCCCATGTGGGACATGCATGGTGAGAGAGTGCACTTTAGGACATTCATCTGCATTGTGTGTCATTGCATACCACTTTAATAACTCGCATTTGTCTTTGCGTCGTTGTTCAGGTTCTGATGCCTATTTCTTTTGCCTATTTTCTCAGGTAGCTTGTTGCGAGGTCCTCTGCAACAAGCTCGGGTGTCTTCCTTGCGGATGGTCTCTCGTGGTTATTTCTGCTTGTCTTTCCCCGAGCTACTGGTCACTTTTGACAGTAGTTCATCTTAGAGCTTGTGTGTTTGTATTTTGCCGTAGCTCCATTCATTTCACTTGCAGCTAGCCATGGCCTCACAAAATCTCAAGTCTCTAGCTATTGTTTAGAAGGGGGTCTCGTATTCAGATCCTCCTTCTCTCACTTTGGGTGCTTCTTCTTCTCACCATGCGTCCCGATTTGGGAATCATGGAGGATCTCTACCTCCTTTCCCGGGACAGCGGCAGACACAAATTGATATAGGGCCCATCACTGAGTCGATTGCGGTGACTACCACACAGGTCCTAGAAGTTCTTGCCAGCTGCATCCCACTTCTCGGGCCCTCCTGTTTCAGGAGTTCAACCAGTTGCGGTTGCATCTATTCTAGGGACCACTCCAGTTCCGCTCTTTTTTTCTAACCTATCCTTCGATGGGTCTTTGGTCATGCAAGCTTAGAGCTTGAGAACTTTGGCCTAGAGGCCTGAGAACAATCCTCTTGATCCTGTTAAGTGTCCTTTTTCGACCCCTGAGATTCTAGTGAAGACCACTATAGCATTACAGGCTCACCCCACTGCACCATCACCCATATCATTACCCTAGCTTCACACTACTCTGGTAATGAGGGAATTTTCTCTACCTCCTACACCACAACTACACTTGTCACAACATGCATCGCAGTCACTTAAGGACCAACCCATTAGTTGTGTGAGAATACTACATTTCTCGAGTCCATCACCTGGAGCCATACAATTGCCACAACTTTTGCTCTTGTACACAACACCACACACGGCACAACATATTCACAACCCACCTCAACATTAGGATCATGTCCCAGCATGTAGGTCATCACTACACATTGAGTTCACACTTTCCACCATCAAGCCAGCGCATCTTGTCGCATTGGCTCGTCAAGGACAGCAACCTAAGGAAAAACGAGGTCGTCGTGTTGAAACTGACTACACTCCACTAGGTGAGTCGCTAAGCACTAGTTTCATCGAGTTGTGTCGCTTCTGAGACTCCCGGATCTACGTCCCCCACCAACTCCACTTCCTCGGTGGTACAACGTGAACGTATATTGTGACTATCATTGAGCCCTGTGGCATTCAATTGATAATTGCCACACTCTATGGGATGTCATTGAGACTTTGATTGACAGTGGGACTATTGTCATTGGCACACATGATGCAGCACCCACATCTATGTCTACACCCTCACTAGCATCTAGTTTTACAGGCATTACACACCCACACACCGATGTTGAGCCGACGCGTCACGTTGTGCTAGCTCAACAAGGGTAGCAACAATGGAAAAGGTGACCTCGCCGTCGAGAAAGTGACTTCACCCCACACGAAAAGTCGTTGAGTGACATCTTCCCTAAGGTTGTGTCGTTCCTGTAGCTACCAGAGGTTCGTCCACCACCAAACCCACTTTCTAGGTGGTATAAGACGAATTTGTTCTACCAATTCCATCGTGCCCATGGACATTCGATAAACAAGTGTTTTACTCTCCGGAATGTTGTCCAGGATTTGATTTACAATGGAGACATTGTAATCAACCCATAGGAGGAAGCACACACACACCTGCACCCACACCAACACAAGCACGAGCACACCTTGGAATAGCCGACCTTACCTTGTTTGAGCCAGCAAGCTCTGAGGATGTTGGACTTCAGGGGTTTATCCTCTTTCTCCTAGTTCTTTCCCAGGGAATCCATCAGGCCTCATTAGCCTAGTATGTCCTCTTGTCTTCTCTCAGGTTCTGTTTGGACACATACATGTGCCACTCTTGTTCTTGTTCCTCCACAGGGGGCCTAACCAAAAGTTTGCCAGTTTGCCATACACCAATCTGACCTAGCACGTGCAAATACCCTGGATGTAGTAAGAGATAGCCATCACAGTAGATATCAATTCCAACAATAGATACAGTCTTAATGTCACCATCAGATTCAACATTCAGAGTGATAATCTCAGTTTCAGTAGCAGTTTTGGTAGCTTCGGTTACACCTGCCTTGATTCTGGTTTCCAGTGGCACTACTAGGAGTCACTATGAACCCCAACGGCATCGACAAAATAGCAGCAACAAGGACTAGAGCTGTGTCCTTTTCTGTTGTTTCCTTTGTTTTTTTCTTTTTGCATCACCATATATCAAAACACAAAAAAAATAGAAAAAGCGCAAAAGTTGAAAATTAAAAAAAAACACAAAAGAGAAAAACATTAAGAATAATAGAAAATAATATTTTGCTTGTCAATAACATTCTGCCCGATGATGAAAAATTGGAAAAGCTCGCCTATGTCAGAATGGATTATCCCTCCTCAATTGTCACAACTTAGACAACCAAGTTAGCAAGGGAGCCACCGAACATCAATGTCGGATGAAATGTCCAAACTCCGTAAGGATCCTGTACCTCTAAGAGGGAGATAAAATGTTAAGGGTGACTGAGGGTGTGAGCCAGGAAAGAAAACATACATTCGCAAGGGCATAAAAGAGTAGAGATGACAGATGGAGGAGATAGAAGTCAGACCAAGAGTGAGAGGCGTGTGACGTAGCTCTACCCTTACCATACCTGGGAGAGGAGTTGGTGTATGTGCCTAGTAAAATTACACCTTTAAGGGACTGGCCCACCCTCTTGCAACAAAGGCCTCTTGAATAGATCGAGCACTTATTACCTCCAAGTCAAGGTTTGTGTGAAACTACGCATCTATGAGGGAGTAAAAGAAAAGTGAATGTTATTAAAAAAGAAATTAGGTGTAGGACCCTAAAGATTTTGGTGTGGAGCCCAGTCCATTACACTACCTTATAGTGATTTCGAGTGCCACCACTACCCATCGAGAGCCACCTATGGCTTGTGAATCTTTGTAGTGTCAACTAAGTTGAAGGTGTTATCCTCCTCAAACAGGCATACAACTTTCCAACCTAACTGAGGGTGGACAAACAGTCGAACTAAACAAGCAAGTGATCCAGATTGTGAACTTAGTAAATGTACAGAAAGCAAACCACAAGCTCACACATCCAAGAAACAATAGATTATCCATTAATAAATCATCTATATAATATTACAATTAATTCCATGGTTTACAATTAAAAATGGATAATCAGGCCCAGATGTCACATCCTACCCCACTTAAAAGAATTTCGTCCTCGAAATTCAGCTCTAATAAAATAAGTAGGGATACTGTCTCTAGATGTCCATCTCACATTCCTAGATAGCTTCCTCTGTACCATCGTGTTGCCACTGAATTAACACCAATGGGATCACTTTATTCCTGAGGACTTGCTCTTTCCTGTCCAGTATCTGAATTGCATTTTTAATCATAGGCAGGTCCACCCGTAACTCCTCTAGCTGCACTAGTATTACTTGGGACGCATTGGCCAAACACTTCCTCAACATCGATACATAGAAGGTGTTGTACACACTTGCCAACTTTGGAGGAAGATCTAGTCTGTATGCCACCTCACCAACCCTCTTGGTAATTTAGTATGGTCCGATATATCTTGGGCTCAACTTGCCTCTCTTACTGAACCGCATCACACACTTGGCTGGTGACACCTTCTGGATAATGAAGTCTCCTACCTTGAATTCCAGAGGTCTCTGCCTCCTATCAGCATAACTCTTCTACCAGCTTTGGGTAGACAACAACCTATTCCTGATCAAATCCACCTTGCCCTCGTACTGCTGTACGATCTCGTGCTCAACTACCTGTCTCTCACCCACCTCACTCCAGCAAGTGGGTATCCTGCAGGATCTACAATACAATGCCTCATAAGATGCCATACCAATATTAGCGTGGTAACTATTATTATATGCAAACTCAATCAGAGTAAGTGATCTTCCCAGCTACCACCAAAGTCCAAGGCGCTGGCCCTCAGCATGTCCTCTAGTGTTTGGATGGTCCTCTTTGTCTAGCCTTCCATTTGGGGGTGGAAAGCAGAGCTAAAATTCAGCACTGTGCTAAAAGCGTCCTTCAAGGCTCCCTAGAATCTTGATATAAACCTCGTGTCTCTATCAAACATAATAGACACTGGGACACCATGCAATCTCACAATCTTAGCAACATACAACTCTGCCAGTTTTGCCAAAGGAAGATTCACTCTTGTTGGCAATAAATATGCCGATTTTGTAAGGCGATCCACTATCACCCAAACTGTATCATTCTTTCTTCGGGTTCGTGGCAAACCCATCACAAAGACCATCGACACATTTTCCCATTTCCACACTAGAACGTCCAGAGCTTGCAAAGTCCCTTCAAGCTTTTGGTGCTCTATTTTCACCATTTGGTAGGTTGCACACTTCGCCATATACTCAGTAATCTCTCTCTTCATCCTAGGCCACCAGAAATTCCTCTTCAAGTCTTTATACATCTTGGTTCTTCCTGGATGGATAGTGTATCTGGAGCAGTTGGCTTCATCCAACAAATCTCAGATTGTACCTCAATCCACCGTCTACCCCAACTGAAAAATGAGGCGCATTACAAGCTTCCAACTTCCTCCAGATATCTGACACAAAAGAGTCATATTGCTGAGCTGTGACAATTGCCTCAATCATCTTCGGGTGAATAGACAAGTTAGCCAACACCATTCTGGTAGTTCCCTGTGACAGTCTCCATGGCTTGCACTCCACTAGTCCCTCTAACAATTTCCATTCATGGATCATCAGACTAGCCATGACATGAGTGCGTCTACTCAGAGCATTTGCAACCACATTTGCCTTCCCTAGGTGGTATGACAAACTGAAATCATAATCTTTAATGTACACCTAGTGCCTCTGTCTCAAGTTCGAATCCTTATGAGTAAAGATGTACTTCGAACTCTTATGATTTGTGTACACCGCAAACTGTTCTCCATATAAATAATGCCTTCAAATCTTTAAGGCGAACACAATAGCTACCATCTCTAAGTCATGGGTGGGATAATTCTTCTCATGATCATTCAACTGGCGCGAGGTGTACGCCACTACCCTACCATGCTGCATCAGCACACACCCCAAACCAGTTCCATAGGCATCACTACAGACCATGAAATCACCGCTCCGCAAGGGCAAAGTCAAAACAAGGGCCGATACCAGACGAGCCTTCAACTCATTGAAGCTCTCCTCACACTGGCAATCCCAGGCAAAGTGCACCTCCTTTCTAGTTAGTCTGGTCAATGGTACAGCAATCTTAGATGAATCTCCTATAATATCCGGCCAGGCTGAGAAAACTTCTAATCTCAGTTACTGTCTTTGGTCTGGCCCAACTGCTTACAGCTTCCACTTTGCTTGAATTCAGCTTGATGCCTTCTCTTGAAATAATGTGACCAAGGAAAGACACTTCTTCTAGCCAAAACTCGCACTTGGAGAACTTGGCATAAAGCTGATGCTACCTCAGCATCTCCAGTACGATCCTCAAATGCCTCCAGTGATTCTGAACATCCGAAGAATACACCAAAACATCATCCACGAAGATGACCACAAACTGATCCAAATTGGGCCTGAACACCCTATTCATCAGGTCCATAAAAGCAGCCGAAGGATTCGTTAACCTGATTGGCATAAACAAAAAATTATAATGTCCATAACGGGTGCGAAAGGCTATCTTTTGCACATCTGGCTCACTAATCCTCAATTGATGGTATCCAGACCTCAGATCTATCTTGGAAAACACTGATGCTTCCTACAACTGGTCAAAGAAATCGTCGATCTTGGGCAGTGGATACTTGTTCTTCACAGTGATCTAGTTCAACATCTGGTAGTCTATATAGAGCCGAAGTGAACCATATTTCTTCTTAACAAGCTGAACCTGTGCTCCCTAAGGTGAAACACTGGGATGAATGAATCCCTTATCCATCAGTTCCTGCAGTTGATTCCGGAGCTCCCTTAACTCCGCAGGTGCCATCCTGTACGGAGCCTTGGAAATAGGACCTGATCCTAGCACTAGATCAATCACAAACTCTACTTCCCTGTGCGGTGGCATTCCAGGCAATTCCTCTGGAAAAACATTGGGATATTCCCACACCACCGGCAAGTCCTGAATCTCGACCACAGGCGAAGTAGAAACTATCACACAGGCCAAATAGCCTACACTGCCTCTTGCCAAATGATGATAGGCCTTGAGAATAGAAATCACTTTTCTGGGTTCACCTAGTCTAATGCCTTGTACCATATACCAGCCTTGTCCTGGACACTCTGCTAGAACTCTTCTCTTGGAACAATCTATCATGACTGAATGCTATGCCAGCCAATCCATTCCCAGGATAACATCATAATCTTGCATGTCCATCAGGATCAAACTAGCCAGAAAATTCCTATCCCCCAACTAAATATCAACTGGTCACAAATATCTCCACTCTAGACTGTGTTCTCTCAATAGAGTAATGACATCTAGGTGGAATGCCAACCTGGCTGGCCTAGTCTTGATCTCAGAAGCAAATGACTTAGGGACAAAAGAAAATGAACTCCCTGAGTCGAACAAGACTCGGGCCATCCGATCAACCACAAGAAAAGATCCTATAATCAATACACCATAACCATAATCATAATAAGAAATTGTGTTAATTATACATAGGATCTATTATTACAGGACAGGACTTAACTCTTACAGCCGTACTAGTTCTCACCTTCTACCACATCTCCAGATGGACCAGCATCTGGGGCAGCAATGGAGAACACTCTTCCCTTTGGTAGGCTGATGAATCATTTCAGGGGTAAAATGACTGTTTTGCCCCTGAAACATTTCTGAATCATTTCTGAGGCATTTTATTGCACTTTTACCCTGATTTTGTGTTGATTTGACATGCATGCACGCATTAGTGGGTAAATTGCACTTTAGCCCCTAGAGAACTTCATTTTGCACTAGGGAGCATATTTGACC
>JAMKQA010146129.1:0-12894 GCA_024699735.1 Posidonia australis
GGATTTTATAGAATAAAATTACTTATTATCACTAGAAAATATTTTTCCTTAAAAATTGGCAAAATAACTATGCATTAAAGATATGCCGTCTTTTTAGATACTTCTCGCAATCTCATTCTACTGAACGGTCAGTGTGAGAATTGTATTGTTTAATTTGGAGAATGTTAAATAGAAAGACTCGCTTCCAAGGAAAGAAATTTGAAGGTGTTATTTCAGGATGGGGATGGTCGGAGGCTGGGAAGTGGTGGGGAATTGATGGAGTGGTGGTCAGGCACGGTGGAGAGGTCCCGGTGATAAGGTAGATATGTGAGAAAGGACCTGTGTCTAAAGTGTTTTGAGCATGGTCACTGGGACAAAGAGTGTAGGAATGCATGGGTTTGTATGAAGTGTGGTCGTGTGGGACATCACGAAATGGTGTGTACATTGAAATCGGGTGGATGAACGAAATTGTGGAGGAGATGATATTGCTCCTGCTTATGGCAGAACAACAGTGATGGCTTGGAAGAGCTTTTGTGATGTGGAACAAGGAGTGGGCTTAACGGGCCAAGACTTGTATTCGCTGCAACAAGGAGTGCAACTCCGATGCCTAGAGCTATCTTCAAATCTTTATACCGTGGTCATCACTTATCAAAGAGATGGAGGCACAGCGAGATGATGCGATAGTGGTCACATGAAGTGATGGGATAGAGTGGGAGGAGATCTGGAGTAACCATGGTGTGTGGAGTCTCCAGTCCAGTGCAGCAACAACAGAGGACTGATCATCCTACCTGATTACGCATTACAATGGGAGGCGATCATGCGCTCATGATCCACAAATTGAGATCTCAGTGTGGTCTGTCAATGGTGATGCTTCACCCAGTCTAGGGAGGTGGATTGCCATCCACCGGATTCCTGTTCATCCTAGAAGGGGAGACATCTTGTTCCTGAATCTGTTCATCCTTTGGAATTTACGAGGGTTGCTTTGTTTTGCTGGTTGGAAGCTCAGACATCTGGTCTGAACTTGCTCTGGTCGACACAACTTTAGAAGAGATACCTACTGTGATGTCTGGAGTGTGTTTGAGCTTTCGTTTACTGTAGTTGGAGAAGTTCACAAGATAATTGGGAAAGCTGCGCTAGGTGGAGAAGGTAACATTTTGGTTTGAGGTACAACAGCTTGAAGGTAATAGAGATTTCGCTTGATGAGGCTAGATGGGTGAGGAAGATGAAGGTGAGTCATGACTCATCAAGACCAATAGACTCAGTGTGTTTGGGAAGTGGAAACGGTGAAGGGAATGGAATCAATGGCAATTCTGGGCCCAAGAAAGTTACTATTGTTTCCAAGGATTGTCTTGTGGACCAGATTGACGTGGAAGCCAACTTTAATACCTAGTCAGTTTTGTCTTGCCCAAACCCACCAGATTGACGGGCTGGCCAATTCAATTTGGATCCTTTTTGCCGATGTGTAAACAAGAGGTTCCCACACGATCTTCTTCTCCATTGGCTCCGTTGTATCAGTAATCTAATGATGGGTTTGATCGATGGGGCAACTGAGGGGACTTGTGAATGGTGTGGGGATGACAGTTTACGAGCCTCCCTCTCTTCCTCTCTCTCCATATCGATAACTTCGATGTCCCTTCCAGCTTGAGGCATGGGCTAGTGTGGCTTTGCTCGCTTGCAAAAGAACCACAGAGGGTTGGTACAATAGAGTCAGTGGAGCGATGATAGGTTAGGCAGGGATTTGCAATTGATGTTCAGAACTCTTGCAGACTGATGGCGACTTGCATGGAGGTCGGGGTTACGGTTGGGTGATGCTCTCTAGGGACCTCTCATCCTCAAACTCACAACTCAACCTTGGGAATTCAGACGTAATAGATTTCCAATTTGATCCACAGTCAAGGCAAGCAACATTAGACTTTTCTGACTCCTTTGGTGAGATCGCTCTTATTGATCTTTTCCTTCCAACCTTCCACCATAATAATTCTGCATCTTTTTGCCTCTACCATATGCTTACAAATAATGAGTCAAATCTTGAAAATGATTAGTCTCATGGGCATGGAGTCAGACAGGGATGCAACGGTTGATGGAGGGTTTTTCCATTGTGTAATAGGAGAAAGAAAAATATGTCATGGTTTGGGAAGTAGTGAGGCTGTATCTTGGTGGGATGTCCAACAAATTGTATACAAAAGTAATAAACTAGGTGTTGCACTTTAGAGTCATCTTATTGAAATCTGTGGGGCTATTTCTCAAGTTCAAGGAGCTATCAAGGAGGGCTAAGGATGCGAGTGCATCTTAGCTTCTCATATATGGGATTTTTGGGTGATGATTGTTAATAATGAAGATTCTCTTTTGGAATGTGTGAGGGTTAGGCTGTAGATCAAAAAGGCAGGTGGTGAGGAGCCTTGTAAGGGGCGTAAAACTTGACATTATGTGCTTCCAAGAAACAAATCTTGAAGTTATCGATCTAAGTGTAGTGTCAGTCTTTTTTCTGGTCTATAGCTGAATGAGTTTGTCTTTAAGGGTTCCGTTGGGGCTGTTAGAGGATTTGTCATAGTTTGGGATGATTCCAATTTTTATTTGGTGTCTCATTCGATTATAACCTTTGGTATATTGGTTATTTTAAAGCTGAAAGGGTCTGATACACAATTTGGGGTAATGAATGTGTATGACCCTTGTGAACGAAGTTGTCGTCATTGCTTGTGGAAAGAACTTAGGGCGGTTGATCGATTTAGGGTGGAGACAATTGTCATTAGTGATGATTTTAACATCACCCGATTCTCGAAGGAGAGAAATGGAGGGTCCTCGTAGATTACAAGGAGTATGGTTGAGTTCAATGAGTTGATTTTGGATGTTTGTTGTATTGATCTACCTATGGCTGGTTGTCAATTCACATGGTTCAATCTTCGTCAATCCCAATGGATCTCGCTTGGGATGGACTATGGTTGGACACTTATGTGTCATGTTTATGCCGACCGACCTTCAACCACCTTTCCTTTTTGCTATCCTTTGTTGAGAAAATCGATTGGATTCGGAGTCTCTTTCTATTTGAGGCGAAATGTCTTGAAATGGAAGGTTTGGATGGGCTACTTTGGAGTTGGTGTCAAGCTGGTGAGAGGAGGTAGTGGGATTTTAAAAGAAAGTGGGGATTGACAAAGTGATTGTGCACAAAATTGAAATGGATTAACGAGAATTTGAAAACTTGGACAAAAAAGGAGGTGAGGGGAGTGGATGTCAAAACCAAGAAATTGCAAGATGATAGGAATGTAAGGGTTGAGTTAAAAACAACCTTCAAGCATGTTTGAAGGGAGATGAGATTACTTGGAGACAGCAACCATGAACATTGTAGATTAAAGAGGGTGATAAGAATTTAAAAATTTTGCATTGCTAACAAATGCTCAAGTTAAGGGTGGACTAGGCAATTTTTTTGCCAAGCATTTGGAAACAAGGTATCATGTGAGGGTTTGGTTGGAGAATATCGAACTCTGAAGCATCTTGAGAAATAAGGCATAGATCATTGAGAGGGTTTTCGATTGAGGAGGTTAAGGCAACTGTGTTCATGACGATTGGCGATAAAGTCCCCTGATGGTTTTCAATGATTGGCATATTCTAAAAGAGGACGTGATGCGTATGATCAATAATTTTTATGATAATGGGGATGATATTGGGGTGACAAATGCCACCTTTGTCACTCAACGCTAAGAAGGATGGGATGGTGGATGTAAGGGATTTCAAGCCGATCAATATCCTAAATGGGGTATACAAGATTGTGGCAAAATGTCTTATGGAACGTCTTAAGATGTTGATGTGTGGCCTAATTGGGCCTTATTAAACGATTTTGATGGTTTCTTAGTGGCTCATGGCATTTAATTTAGGATTCATTAGGGTGTGTCTAGGTTGGTGTGGAGATTGGATCTTGAGAAGGCCTATGATAGTGTCAATGGACACTATGTGACGAGGTGATGGCTTCTATGGGGTTTGGAGTCAAATGAAGGGGGAGTATTGTGTCAGTTTGGCAAGATTTTCCATCCTTGTAAAGTACTATCCTAAAGGTTTTTTTTGGTGTGGTAAAGGTCTCCTCCAGGAGACCCCCTTCACCACTTCTTTTCTCATTGGTTGCAGAGGGTATTTAATTGCTTATGTCTTAAGATTGAGTTAATAGGTTTCTTTTAGGGTTTTTGACCTTTATGTGGGAATTGTACCGTCCTTTTCCTTCAATATGTTGATGATACCTTAGTTTTTTGTAGGACTTCATTGGAGGAGGTTAGGGGATTTGCCTTTGTCTTGGGTTGTTTTGAGTTGATCACGGGGTTAGAGGTCAACTTTAGGAAATCAACTGTGGTTAATGTGGGTGTTGACTCGATTTTTGTTGATTATGCTGTTGAGTTGCTTGGCTGTCAGGTTGAGAGTTTTCTGATTCCGTTCTGATTGTTGAAAAGTCTGAGAAACATCTTGCTAGGAGGCTTTTGTCTTTTAGGAGTAGATTACTACATACTCTCCAACTTATCGATCTATTTTCTTTTTACCTTTCGAATACAAGTCTCAGTGGTGCGAAAGTTGGAGAGACTTTAGTGGTATTTTCTTTGGAAGGGTGGTCAAAAATCCTTCCACTAAGTTTGTTGACCTTGGGTAGTAAAGGGTTTGGGTTTGCGAAATTTTCGCTCTTTCAATTTTGCTCTCCTTAGGAAGTAGATTTGCATTTTGGAAGGATCCTTAATTTGATTCTATGCCTTTGAGATTGTTATTTTTAGGTTTATTTCTTCTTTTTGTAGAACTTAGGGAGTGTTTTGTAAGACTTTCTACTAGGATTGTGTGGGATTTGAGATTTAAGAGAGATCTCACGAATAAGGAAGCTCTGGATCTTCTTTTTTTTTGCTTACTTTGTTTGAAAATGTGGGCTCAAATTATATATCCTATGCATCTTATTCCTGTACTTTGTTGTGGCTTAAGGATGGGAAGTTCTTAGCCTCATCCTTATTTTCGATCTTGACCTATGGAATAGCTTGGTGGGTTTTCATACTTGGATATGGAATAATAGGGTGTCGTTGAAAATTTAGTGTTTTGCTTGGCAAATTCTCCATAAGGGGGTGTTGACAAACTTGGCTTTGGAGAGACAATGCTTTCATTTAGCTAGTATATGTGCCTTTTTTTGTATGGCATATGAGGATCTTTGTCATCTTTTTTGGGATTGTGGGTTTGTTTGTAGATGATGTGCTTCTTGATTGGGGAGGAGTTTCTTGATCAGATTTGGGTTGGATCATTAAAGACTTTTTGGGAGGTATGGGCCCGAAGGGAGATGGTTTGGTCGACAATGAAACGTTTGGGGCATCTTTCCACATGCATTGCAGTGGACTAGATGGATTGAAAGAAACCATCACATCTTCTAAGGAAAATGTCATACTATTGAGGACGTGTAAGATAGAGTCGTTTCTTCTGCTTAGGAGTGGTGTCTAGCTGTGGGTGTTGCTGATGATCGTGATTAGGCTTTAGGGCCTCTTGGCAATTTAATTTTTGTTATTTGCATTCTTTGACTTATTTTCTTGATAAACTGTTCCCCTTTGTATTGTCCTTTTAAACCATTGTTGATAAAATTCTGTGTGAAGAGAGATTTAAAGAATAATATTTATTATTAGAGTAAGAGTTACATATATATAGGAGATCGTAACGCTTTGAACCCAAGCACGTTACCAAACTATAGTATCAACCTCTAATTACAGGAAATTACAATAATTAAGATAACTAGGGAAAAGCTCCTACCTAGAAACGGTGTATTGCTAGTGGCTCGAAACTCCAACACCGACAATTAGACTGCACTCCAACAATGTACTTGCAAACCAAACAAAATCAAAAACACGAGTGAGTGACTTCTAAGTCGCCTAGTACGCGTCTAATCGCAGAAAAACCACACAAAAACTCACATTCATAAGTTATAAAATCCTTTTACAAATTTCGGGAAAATCACAAAAATCCCGTCATAAAAACCTAGAAATTCATTTAAAAACATGTCTTTATCAATTACTTTTCTTTTTCATAAATCTCATGCATTTTTCAAATCATTTACGCATTTTGAGAAAATCACATTTTTCGACCAAGTCCAGCGTAAAAGTTCAAAACAAAATCATACATTAGTTGGTAACTGATTTACAACACTAGTCTCATTTCTTGCTAGAATCTCAAATCAAAACGTTAAATCTGATTTTAGTTTAAAACTACACATTTTTACTTTTATTTTCAATAGTGTTACTTTGATCAGAGGTAATTGAGCACACAAATAGCTAATAAGAACATCTTTTCTCCTGTTGCATTGCACTATCGTGGTGAAACTCCCTGTGCGAGTTAACACCGCCTTGACTAAACGGGTCTCAACACTTTATTTCTCAAAAACATGAGGAAGTGTCTTTTTTTGACGTTCTATTGATGATCCGAATAACGAGGTTCAACAACCTAGGCTCAGTCTACACCATCTCAGTAATCACGATCGTGTCTGATTTTATTCCATATTGTCGATACCCCAAACTCGTGGATCCGCACTATGATCATTTCATTTATTCAAATTGTGTAGGTTTTCCTTTTAAAACCATTTTCCATTTATACATGGCATTCTCTAGAGTCTCAAGCCCATAAATACAATAAACCACTTATAAATCTCTTTCATATCAAGAAAATCGTATTCTTTAATTCAAAGCATGGGTCTTATACTCAAAACACATGTCCAAATATTTACTTGGGTCCAAAGCCCAACCACATGAATGTCATTTATTCACTTGCTTATAATTTCACAATTTAGCATGGGTTGCATAGTTTTTGTAAGCTTATTTCATCATTCATGAATCCTAATATTTATTTTTTAAATTCCATGTAAGATCAATCATATGACATGAATTCTATGATATACATGTTATCTAAATCACATACTTAACAATATCAAAATCAAGGGCAAAACAAGATAGCCAACAATGGCAGTCAGAAACTGAGTTTCTGATGTCGACTGAATTCCAGCCAAAGTACCTCTCTAACAAGTACATAAAATCTTCAAATTATTCTAGAGTGTAGGCTTATGAGTCCACTACAAAATTCCTCAAACAAATTTTAATTCCAAGCATTATACACCAAGATATACATTCATAAAGCAGGGAAGCTCAGAATTGGGTTCAAAACACGACTCCCTTCCATTTATTCAAAAATCATTCAAGCTTAATTCAGAAAATTTCGAAATAAATACTGGGAGTAGACTTATGAATCTACTTCAAAATCCATCAAGAAAATATACATTCCAACATGTGTAAGCGAAGATATAATTCTATGAAGTCATTGTGCTCAACACATTCAGACAGAGACATCCCTTGTTACAGGACTTTTGAAAATCCAACAAAAATCCTATGAATTTGTTCCCAAAAATCATAAGAAAAACATGGCATGTAGATTTTCAAGTCCTTTACAAAACCCCACCAATAAATAGAAAATCCAACGTTCATACACCATGATATTAATTATCAAAGGCACTGAGCTGGAGGTTAGAAATGCACCTCAATTCTCAGTTGGAGTAGACGGTGAGTTGAAATATGACCTGAGATTGTATGTGCCTCAAATGAAAAAAATCAAGAACAACCTACTTAATAAAGCTCATCGCTCTAGATACACCATTCACCTAGAAAGCATCAAGATGTATAAAGACTTGAAAAGGAATTTCTAGTAGTCTAGGTTGAAGAGAGAGAGAGAGACTTATAAATGAGAGGGAAATAGATTGTATGTGCCTCAAATGAAAAAAATCAAGAACAACCTACTTAATAAAGCTCATCGCTCTAGATACACCATTCACCTAGAAAGCACCAAGATGTATAAAGACTTGAAAAGGAATTTCTAGTAGTTTAGGTTGAAGAGAGAGAGAGAGACTTATAAATGAGAGGGAAAAAGATAGGCACGCATTTCGAGGCTACTGTGTCAAGCTTGATCGGATTCCACACTGAGTCTCATAAGCACAAATAGATGCACAGAAGGCCAAAAAACCACCACAAGCACTACAAATAACTAATTATCCATTAATAATCATTAACTCAAATATTACACAAATATTTATGGTTTATAATAATAATAGATAATCAGACCGGGTGTTACAGGGATGATCCCTTACACAGACATCCATATACCCGACAGTTCCTTACATAGCTGATATTACATAACAAAACTCACACTCGTCAAGTTGGAGCATATATATCAAACATACCCAGTTTATCATAGATAGTCTAAAATACGGCTACACGAAGTCCTTTGGTAAAAATGTCGACTAGTTGCTCAAAGGATTGTATATATGGTGTAGTAATGACATTAGACTGTACTAGATCTCTAATATAATGACAATCCACTTCTATATACTTTGTATGTTTATGAAAGTTTGGATTGTTGACAATATATATGGCAATCTTGTTATCACAATACATAGACATAGGAGTTTTTACCACAATCCTAAATTCTATTAACAGAGATCTGAGCCAAGTTAGCTCACAAGTTATCTATGTTATGGATCTATATTCTGCTTTTACGTTTGATCTGGACATAATATTTTACTTCTTGTTCCTTCAAGTGATAAGATTTTCACCAATATAAGTGCGGTATCCTGAAGTTAACTTCTTATCCTTTTTATCATTTACATAATTGGAATCAGAATTTGCTTTGACTCGTAAGTGATCATTTTTCTTGAAAATCAATTCAGGATCAGGGTTACTCTTCACGTGCTAGAATACGAAGAGCACCTTATCAATGTACATGTTTGGCTCGTGCATGAACTAACTCAGTAATCCAACTGTATAGGTTATATCAGGATGCGTCATAGTTAAATAAATTAACTTTCCTATCAACTTTATATATCTGTCAGCATCGTCAAATGAATCAGAAACCTTATTCCCGAATGATGGACTCTCATCTATAGGTGTACTCTCAGGTTTATATCCCAAGAGTTTTGTCTTCTGAAGCATGTCAAGTACATATTTTCTTTGTAAAAGTACTCACCTATCCCTGGCATATGTAAACTCGATTCCCAAGAAATATTTTGGTTTTTCCATGTCTATTGTAACAAAATGTTGTGCAAGATACTGTTTCACTTCAACAATACCAACTATGGCTACGTTTGTTTGCCCGCTCCAGCCACTTCAGCCGCTCCAGTTCCGATGCGGAGCAGTTTCTCCATGCAAACACGTCCGTTCTTGTCGTTCTAGCACAGCTCCATACTGCACCAACCATTGTAGCTGAAGTAGAAAAATAAAAGCAACTTGTTGACACCTCCAGTTGGGAGCGGCTACTGTAGAGTTTTTATAGGAGCGGCTACTATAGAATTTTTATGGGAGCGGGGCTCAGTGTCGATTCTGGGAAGCATGGGCTAACTCGGAGTAATAAACAAATGTTGCCTATGTCACTACTTGTTTGGAGTATATCATTTATATAGACTATTAGAAAAATATGTCCTACTATCTTCTTGATAAATACAGAGTGATTCACAGAGCATTTGGAGAAACTACTGCTCATGACCACTTCACTGAACTTGTAGAGCCATTCACGTGGATTCTGCTTCAATCTATAAATTACTTTACTGAGGCGACAGATCTGCTTCTCCCTTTGAACAACATATCCTGGTAGTTGCTCTATATAAACCTGCTTATCCAAGTCATCATAAAGAAGTACATTTTTCACATCAAAATGACAATATTGCCAAGATTGATTAACCGCAAGTGACGAGAACGCGTAATGGAATTGAGTTGAGTAACTAGAGAAAATGCATAATTAACACCATAAATCTGTGTGAATCTATGAGTAAGTAGCCTCGTTTTGTACCGATCCATTGAACCATTTACTTGTATTTCACAGTGAATACCAACTTGTAACTTACAACACCTAGTTCTTGGAGAATGGTTTACCAGTTTTCATGTACCATGAGATACCAGTGCCTATATTTCTTCATCAATTACAACTTTCCAATGTGAAACTTGCATTGCTTCAAGATGATTTCTTGGTATAGACTTTGTAGATATGGAAAGTGCAAACTGGCGAAATTTAGGAGTAAGGCGGTTATAGGAAACAAATGATGAAATAGGATGTACTATTGAGTGTCTTTTACCTTTGCAAAGTGCTATGAGCCTATCAAGTTTTGAATTGGTAGTAGATGGATTTGTAGTCATAGGAGCTGGAGTTGGAGTTTGTACAGACTGTAGTTGCTGAAGCATTTGCTGTTGGCGATAATAAACTTGCAATGGATGTTTCAACTTTGACATCATAGTAACTGGTGTGGTAGTGGGGCACTGTCAACTTGGGACTCAGTGGACTTAAAATAGGATTTTGACTTAAAAAACGTGACATCACTTTGTTGATCTAAGATCAAATTTATCAAGATTAGGAGCAAGATTTGTATATATGCAGTACATCCAAACACGTTAGGAGGTAAGTTAAACACTTTCATATTTGGACAAAGTCGTTTAAAAGGAATCTCACCTCCTAAAGAAGTGAAAGGCATACGGTTAACAAGATATGTAGCCGTGAGAACAACATCAAACCACATGTACTTTGAAACTTTCATCTCAAACATAAGAGTACGAGTGACATCAAGGAGATATTGATGTCTGTGTTTCATAATACTATTTTGTTGAGAGGTATGTGCACATGTAGTCTAATGAATAATTCCCAGAGATGCAAAGAAAACTTACTAGTCATTTTGCACAAATTCTAAGGTATTATCAATACGAATTACTTTAGGTGTAACAAAAAACTACTTTCTTATTTCATTGCAAAATTATTTAACAACATCAAGAACACGAATGTTGTCCTTTAACAAATAGACCCAAGATACTTTAGAGAAATCGTTTACAAATACAATATAATATCTATAACCTAAAATAGAAGAAACTCATGTCGAACCTCAAACATCATAATGAACCAAATCAAAAAAACTTTTACTCCGAGATAAGGATGGACGTCTATAAGTAGCACGGTAATCCTTACTTAATTGACATGACTCACAACTAAATGACTCAATTGGTATCCATAGAAGAGCTTGCTAAAGTTTACTAAGAAATGAATGATCAAGATAACAATGCCACAAAAACGATAACTTTGAGGTAGAAGCAACAGTCGCAAGTCCACAAGGTATTCATCCCATGCTAACTGATACACCTTTGCCACGTTTATAACCCAAATCAATCTTTCTCTCCATCCGTAGATCTTGAAAGGTACAATGAAAAGAAAAGAAGGTTACAAAGCAAAATAGTTGTTTTGTTATGACACAAATGGAAAGTAAATTGAGAGGTACATATAAAACATTTTCAAGAGTGATCTAGGAAGAAGTATGAACAACTTCTTTATCAAATACAGGACAAGTATGACTGTTAGCAATTGCTATAGAACGTATATCAGAGAGCTGTAAAAGACAACTAATAAGACTCTTTGTACTTGTCATGTGGATGAAGGCTCCAGAGTTTATAATTCAAGAATTATCGTTAGTAACTAACATAGCACTGGTACCTCATGTAATAGCATGAGAAGCCCAGGCTATAGACTGATGTGTCTGTGTCTAGAGTAATTTGTCGTAATTTGTCTGTGGAATAGTCACTGTGGGTTGTACTGTCTGCTCCGATGTCTCAGTTTCAGTGGAGAAAGCAAGCTGTGCTAGTGGTAGTCTACCATATTTATTCCAGTATTTGTCAGAAATATAGTTATCATGTCTATAATGGTCACATCGTTAACTATCACGTCCATTTCTACCACGAGCACTCCTACCACCTCAACCTTTACTAGAAAATTCAGGTGTTGATTGCTCTATCACAGGAGAAGGTGTAGCTGTAGATATATGTAAAACCTTAGAAAAAGTGGACTGGAGTATAGGAACTGTCTCTGTACCTAAAATTTGTCCTCAGATTTGTACTGGAAGTTCTAAATTAAGGTCTGTCAGAAAGATCACAACTGCTAACTTCTCATGATACTGTCTCATCTTGGAAATATCAACCATAAATGGCTGGTATATCTCTAACTCATCAAGTAGGACTCGAAGTATACTATAGAACTCTTTAATAGTCTCTCCCGCCAACGATGCGTGAATCAATGCTTATAAATTTCACAGATTCGAGTAATATTCTTTTCATTACCATATGTAACATATAGGGTGTCCCACAGCTTCTTAGCTGGCTTCAACATCACAACGCTTCGCACGATTCGCTCCTCGACACCATTGACTAGTCAATCATCATAGGCGAGATCCTTGACATCTAGCGGATCATGTGTAAGATGGCTTATTTTGCGATGAACCCTCAAGAAGGTCTTCAAAGCTTGTTTGCATAGTCAATAATTTTTACCATCTAACTTGATAGAGGTAGCACTAAGTCCCTTGAGCCAATTATCCCATGAGGTGGCCATTTCTTTAGAAAATCAGACTGAAATAGATTGGAAAAACTTTGAAAAAAAAACTGAACTAAACTGTCTTGAACAAATTGATTTTGGTCCTTTTAGGACATAACACAACCTTCAACCACTGGATAACGAACGTTGTAGCCTTCAACATCTGACAACCATCGGTGGGTTGTACAGCCGTTGGTTGCCAAAAAAAGAGAGAAAAAGAGGAGAAGTGGTATAGAAGATATCGAAAATGTGGTCGATTAGACCATCCTAGTGGCAAAACAGGCCACCAGGTAGCATAGAGGTGGTTCCAGTGCTGCAGAACTGGCTGGAGATGACCAACGGCTACAATTGTGAGGAGTGAGCACGTGGGTAGCCCGTTGGAGGGCCGATGGAAGCCGACGGAGGTTCTAGTGCTGGTGGAAGAGAGGGGCGAGGAGGCGGGAGAGGTGGAGATGTTGGACGTGCCAGTCAAGGTCGGCGGGAGGGGGGGGGGGGGGGGTGTAGACGTGCCGACGGAGGCCGGTGAAGGGCGTAGACAACAGCGGT
>JAMKQA010146132.1:0-13068 GCA_024699735.1 Posidonia australis
CCCCCCCCCCCCCCCCCCCCCCCTCATCTCCATCTCTCGTCCCCCTCTCAAATCTCTCTCTCTCTCTCTCTCGTCCCCCCTCTAACGAAGAAGGAGGAGAAGAAGAGTGTAGAAGAAGGAGGAGAGGAGGAAGGCATGGGTGGGGGGGCAAGTGGGGCAAGTGGGAGGAAAGAGAAAAAAGAAAGAAAAGAAGAAAAGAGAAAAAAGAGAAAAGAAAGGAAAAGAAAGAAAGAAGGAAAGAAGCACAGTACTTGATCCAACCACGCGACTTCCTACATCCACGCGACTCGTACCACCAGGAATCCGCCACCAAACCTCTATGGCCCAGGACAATCCCACAAAACTCTTACGAGGGCCGACACAGTGCCTGAACCACACTACACAAAAAAGGCCAGAAACCTACTAATCTAGGCATAAGACACTATGAAAGCTACATTTTCCACTAAACGCAAAGGACCCATGTCTAACAGCCCAAAACTCCATTAAAATATTTGGCCAAAACACCATTTCTAAAACTAGGTCATTACAATCATCATCAGTACTACCTATTTAACTAATTAACAGAACTAAACTAAAATAAAGCAAATAAACAACTTAAACAACTAATTAACTACCCAGTATCTCGTGTGTAGCTAGTGGCACATTTCTATATGCACAATACTAGACTATACCAATATCTACACCTGAAAATCAAAACATAAAAAGTGTGAGTGACCTAATGTCACCCAACACCTGCCCACCAAAAACAAATAAAACACACGTAAAGCCATGCTATTTTTGCAATTACAAGTACTTTTCAAACATTCCATAGTTCATACTTTTCAAATATTGTCTTTTGGTTTCTTTTGAAATTCCATGCATCTTTTTAAATCATTTATGCATTTCATGAAAACCAAACTCAACTAGTAGCCAACCTAAAACATCACATAGCATAGTTTATCCAAACTTTGGCTGGAACTAGCTAAAACTACAAGTCAGGACTAGAACTTGGCGAAAACCTCAAGAGAAACTCATGCACCAGTTCTAGCTTAAAACTAAGCTTGCACACAGTCCGACTATAACCCGTCATGTCACCCTGGCCATAGGTGACCAACCCGGTCACAAGCAGTTAGTGAGGCATCAACCTCGACCCTACTACACTATCGCAGTTAACCACCCTGCGCAGGAGTCCACCCGCCTCAGCCATACAAGCCTCACAGTACCATGACCACACAGGTCACAAACACACGCATGGGGTGCGTCCTCACAACCCAGGGCCAAGCCAGCACTGGGTAAAAAGTGTGGACCAATCTCTTTCACTTGGGCCCTCCAATACCTCAAAGAACCATGGTCTTTTTCACCTGTGCTCGTCGTTGATAACCACATCGTAGGAAACATACCGATTTCAAAAAGATCCCATACCCCCATCAACTATGCCCCTACCACCATGCGAATCTGACCCAAAACCATGGAAAACTTTTTAAAACGTGCATTTCCTTTTCAAAACATCTTTTGAAACCATTTCATTACAGAAATCATTTCCACTAATCAAAATTTACCAATTATACAAATTTCCAAAACTAACTGCACCTAGGTGCGCCACCCAGGTGAATGGCGCACCCCAAGTAGAAAATCCAAAGCAGCAGCTCAGTAAGCTGCCATCGAAAATCGTCGAAAGTGGGAGCTATGGGCGGACCCCCTTCCGACTTCCGAAATATTCTAAAAAAATAAATGGAAACATTGAGCTCTAAGTCTTCTACCATTTAGGACAAATTTCATAAAGATCTGATTTGTAAATCTCAAGATATAAATTCACAAAGCCGAAGAGGACGATGAAAAGCACTATAGCACAACCTAATAAAAAATCATCAAAAATCTCTGATAAATCCTAATAAAATCACATAAACATTGCAATCCACTAATTACATGCTAATCTACCATTTTATCATGATTTAAGCCGAATTTTTGAAAGAAAAAGGGAGGAGGATGCATACACTGAGTTGGCCAAAGATCTCCTTCTTCTTCAGCAACGATCATCTCTTCCAGCACTATCTTCCTCCACTCTCCTCAAGTCCACGAACTCTCTCACTAGCCTCATAGCTCCATGCCTCCCCCTCACCTCACCTTCTCCATTTATAGGCCCCTAGTTGTCGTCGTCTTTGTTGGCGACACCGTTGATCGTCGACTAAGTAGGGCACGGCACGACGTAGCTGGGAGATTCCGTCAGCACCAGGGCATGGTGGGGATCAAAGGATGTAGGGAATGGGGATGCAATGCCCTTGCTAGGGAGAAGAAGAGTAGGATATGGCCAGCATGGGCTTTGGTAGCGTTCACTGTGCGTACTACTACGCTATATTGCCCCACCAACATGCGTCGATTTGGTTTGCCACAAGGGTGCACCAGGATTGTTTGCCAATCATGCACGCCTAAGGCATGCACCTGGACCACCCCAAATTGAGTTAACCAAACCACCAACCAACACCAAAGGACAATCATAGCACTAACACAAGGTTGGCACACCCAACATGATCATCCATTAATAATAAATCCCAGAATTACATGGTACCTCTTAATTACATCATTTCTAAATTCCATGATGTTACACACTCGTAAATTTATTTTGTAATTATTTATATTTTAATGAATTTATTTCTAGGTGGGTGTTAGTGTTTCGAGGCTCGTTTGTGTGATTTTATGATTTTGGACTTGAGCCTCATTGGCCAGCTTCTGTTTATGTGTTCCTATGCTTGTCCCCACGTGGTTGGCACTGTGCATTGTGGTGCGGTACCTATGGGCCCGCTTGTGTCTGTGGGCTGGTGGGTGGGACAGGTTGTTGGTCATGCTTAGTGCTTGCAAGTGGGCTCATGCAGGGTGGTTGGTAAGCAGGACGCGATGGTGTGCACTTGCCCAGCTACTTTGCTACATGGCTTTATAAGCTCAACACCCGCTTAATGCATGAACAACTCTTTCCCTCAAGCTTCTTCTTCCCCCTCACGCCTCCTCCTTCCATCCTAGTCCCTCATGACCCTGGCAACCTCCTCCACCTCTCTCCTTCCTCTCCCACTCACATCTCTCTCCCTACCCACTCACTCCCCTCTCTCCCATCTCTCCCTCTCCCTCTCTCTTTCCCTCCTCCCCCATTCTCCTCCCCTGTTTCCTTTGTCGGTGGTGCCCGTGAGTGAACTAGAGGTTGATGGTGGCTTGAGGTAGCATGTGGCAGCGTGTGGAGTAGCTAAGGTTGTGTGGGAAGTGAGTTGGTCATCGGTGGTGGTCGATGGTTGGTTGTAGAGCTAGTTGGGTAGTCGGAGGCCATTTTCAAGTACGCACCTCACCCCCGTGTTGTAGAATGCATGAAATTGGTAGAAAATGATAGGAATGTATGAAATCTAGGTAAATTTGCATTCCTAGAGTTTATTGTGAATTTATGTTGATTTATGGTGGTATTTATGGCCATTAATGGCGTTGGATGGTTTTGGGTCATTTTCGACCCCTGTGGCTTCTCGAATTTATTTCTCCTTGCATGATGAATGGATTTTGGTTTTGTTTGTGTAGATTTGGAGTAGACTCGAGCATCTACAATATATGTTTTAGTTAGATTTTATGGTGGTTTTCTTGGGGGTCCACCCCTTGGTCCCATTTTAGGCGATTTTACGGATGTGTGCCTTGAGCCATATTCTAGTTTTGTAGAAAACGACATACCGAACGGTTTTGGTATGCCTTTTTTCTATCAGATTAGGTCCTCTAGTTGAAATTCGGTCTATTGAATCTCCTCGGTCTATCGTTTTTGATTATGAGTGTTAACTATTGTGTCCCTATTTGATCGATCAAATTTATTCGGCCAACTGAACCAGGTGCTTTCGGTCGGCCAGTCTGGTTTTTGGTCTGTCGTTTTAGGTGCTTGCAACTATTTCGATTGATCATTTCTGGTTGGGCTTCCAATCAAGGAGATTTCAATATACCGAGCCCACATTGGTATGCCAAATCAGGGCCCAGCTATTTTATAAAATGTGATTTTTGTGAGTTTTCTGGATTAGTTTGTTTTGGCCATTTGAGATGGAATCATGGGCCCTTAGTGGTGGTCATGTGGGACACCTGATGTGTCATTTTGTCGAAGTTTTTGAATAATTTTCCAAAGAAATAAAATGATTTGAAAATGGTTTTCAAAAGAGATGTATTGGCCTATTTTGGAAAGTACTTTTCCTGGTTTTCTGTGTGCGGGCTAAGACATCATGGGATCGTGTCTTCGGGACCAAGGAATGTAACGATATTCTCGGGTGGTCGGGTGCGTCTCCCTAGTTGAGGTTGGGGGTTGAGATACCTGAGACTGAGAGTCATCGAGTCTATGAGGTATCAAACTCCCTAACTGTTGTCTCAAGGCTAGGGTTGTGGTCCGCAGGTCAAGGTGTGTTGTAGCATGATGGAGAGGTTTGATACTCCTGCTGTTGCAGTGAGCGCTGAGGCTCGAGTGTTGTCGGATGTGGAGTTATGACACTCCCTTCTGAGTACCATGTGGAGGACACTGTGAGGAGGCATACCCTATAGTGGCTAGTGCTAATGGGACACATGCCCCATAGCTAGTAGCATCCTAAGAGACAGGACTGCCTTTCCTAGTGGGGATTGGCTTTGTGAGGGTTCTTTAGATGGGAGGATCACAGGACAATGGTTGGCTCCAACATAGGGAGGTACACTGTGGCAGTGTAGTGCACCATGGTGACTACTTGTAGCTTGAGTTGGTGGCCTGACACCAGGCTTCCTGACTCACTATGTGTGGTTTTGGCCATTGAGGGCCTCGTTTGTGGTTTCAGGCTGGTAAAGCCCTGTTTGTTGTTTTGGCCGATGTAGGCCACGTTTGTTGTGGTTTTCAGCCTATTGGACTTGGTTGGTCAGCTTTGGTGGTTTTGGAGAAAATGATTTGCGAAATGATTTTTAAGAAAAAATTAATATAGATTTATTTTCCTTTATTTTCGTAGGGTACGTACTGGGTGACTTTTGTCACTCACGCTTGTTCTTCATTGTTTTGGGTTGTAGGTACAGACATGCAGATGAGTTTTAGTATAGTGCATATTGTCCAGAGTCTTATAGCCACACACATAGGTCCTGGTATTTGAAATTACTGTTTACCAATTTGGTTTGATTTGCCAAACCAAGCCCCTAGCCCATATGAATAAGTGTGCATGAAAAATGGAAATAGATGGTTTTAAACGGATAATGGGGATATATTAATGATGTTTTCTCCATGTAAATGTCATGGAAGAAAATGGAATCCAAATAAATGAACTTGAAAGTAGTTTTGGACCTAAGGCCCCAAAATGAAAGGAAATTGTTAAGTGTTTGATTTGATACAATTTTTGGGCATGAGACCTAATAATGAAAGTGAAAGCATGGTTTTACGTGGTTTTGAACTTGGGACCCAAATGAAGGGTCAAAGTTGCATGAAAGTGACTTTCAGCAATGGAAAAGAAAATGATAATGTGTTCTGGAGCCACGAGGGGATGTGTCGGCAATGTGGTAGGAGCATGAGACTACAATGAAACCAATTATCAGATACAACTGTGGTTGCCAATGTAGAACCACGAGGGGATGGTGCCGGCAATGTGATAGGAGTATGAGGCTCTAATGAGACCAAATGTCAAATATGACCATGGTTACCAAGTTAAGACAGTGTAGGCTGAGCTTGGGTGTATTAACCTAGGTGTTTGGGTCACCGATGGGACATCAGGAAAAGACGTATCCCTATGCATATGAAATGAAATTGAGGCCTATTGGTCGGGACAGTGTCCCCCCACACAGGGAACTTCACCACGGTAGTGCAGGGAGGTAGGGGAATTGGTGTCCTCACCTACTACTTGTGTGCCTCATTACCTCTAATCATGGTAACACTAATAAGAAAAGTGGAAATAAAATATGTGGTTGTAGCTAGACTTAGACTTGTGCCTTGTCTTCAGATTCTAGCAACAAATAAGGATCATGTTTTAACTAGTTGCCAGCCAATGTATATGGTTTTGTTTTGAGTCCTGTGAAGCCCAGTGTTTTAGGCTGGATCTGGTCGAGAATGTGGATTTCTTGGAATGCATAAAAAGGTTTTACAGATGCATAAATTGAAAAGGAAATAATGAGCTGTTGAAAAAGTACATGGTTTTGGATAGAGATTCCAAAGGTTTTAAAGAGAAATGGTGTTTTGGAATAGATTTTTGAAAACCACGTTTTGTAATAGTCTAGGCTTGTGTTTTCTTACCGTTTTGCCGTGGTTTTTGTGTGGGACATGTATTGGATGACTTGGATGTCACTCACGAGTGCTTCGTTTAGTTTTCAGGTGCAGGTGGAGGTGTAGTCCAGTTCCATTGCCCGAGTAAGAGCCACTAGTCGTACATTGCTTTTGGAAGTGAGCCTTAGTTAGTTACAGTTGTTTAATTTATATTGTAGTTACTGTTATTGCCTGTGATACTATGATTTAGGTAACCTACCTGGGTTCAGGGTGTTACAGAGTGGTATCAGTGCTAAGGTTACACCTAGTGCACTGGCTTGGTGATGTCCGGTCTAGTGAATCTGTAGGACTGCACTATAGAGAGTCTAGCACCTGATTTTGGTTGTTGTTTTCCTTGATTGTGTTGATAGGAAGATGTCTCGTTGAGGCCGTAGTCATGGCAAGGCCCTAGTGCCCGACTCTAAGGTGGGAGAGGGTTATGCTTGGAGGGGCATGTGGCAAGGATTTGGCAAGATGATGTGGGGTTTCGCCCAGTCCTTCGGCAATAGCAGCAACAATGAGGCGAAAGGAGACCCATGAGTCAAGCAATTCTGCCAACTAGGTGCTCTGACTCTAGATGGGTGTAAAGCACCGATGGAGTGTGAGGCTTGGTTCCTGGAAGTAGAGAAGATCCTAGAGGAGATCGAGTGTCCAGCTGAGAAGTGGGTTTGGACGCAACATTTCAGCTCAAGGACGCAGCGGATCAGTGGTAGAGAGCTATGTGTCGCACCAAGTTTTCGAATGTGGACCTTTTGATGATCTCTTGGGAGGAATTTCAAGAGGTATTTTATGAGAGGTTCTTCCCTGAGCATGAGAGGGACATGCTGGATAGAGAATTCCAGAACCTAAAGCAAGGAAGCTTGACTGTGGCTGCGTATGAGTCGTCTTTCCTTCGACTGAAGCAGTTCTTTCAGGCTGTGGTTTTTGAGAAGAACAGAGCCAAGAAATCTGTGGAAGGGCTTAATCCAACACTAAGATCCAGAGTCATTGGCTTCAGATGTCAGACCTTGGTGGATGCCATTGAGCTTGCAAGCCACTACGAAGATGATCGTAGGTTGTTCCAAGAGGAATACCCTAAGAAGGATAAGAGGAGGAAGTTTGTCTCTCGACCTTCTATCTCTCGACCTTCTATTTCTTGACCTTTGGTCACTAGAGTGCCATGTTTTGGGAGTTCCAGTAGCTCTGGGAAGAAGCAGAAGGAGCGGCCTACATCTAGTAGAGAAGAAAGCATTGGTTTTAGCCAAGCGGGATCAAGCAGCAGCCCGAAGGCAAGACCTTACCACGTCTATGGTAAGAAGGGGCACATAGTGGCTCATTGTTGCACAAGTAGAGAAGTTTAGACAGTGTAATGTGCTACAACTGTGGAAAGTTCGAACGCTATCAAAAGGGTTGTTCCAATCCTTTGAAGCCAGCAGGAGATGCACCTCGTCAGCCAACCAAGGGGAGAGTGTTCTCCATTACTACCCTAAATATTGGTCCATCAGGAGATGTGGTGGAAGGTGAGAATTAGTATGGCCATAAGATATTAAATCCTGTCTTATAATAATGGATCCTGTATGTAATCGACACTATATTTGGTTATGGCTATGATTATGATTATGGCTATGATGTGTTGATGTTAGGATCTTTTCTTGTAGCTGACAGGATGGCCCGAGTCCTATTCGACTCTGGGAGTTCATTTTCTTTCATCTTTGAGTCATTTGCTGCTGAGATCGGGACCAGGCCAACTAGGTTGGCATTTCACTTGGATGTAGTTACTCCATTGGGAGAATACTGTTTAGCGTGGAGGTATCTAAGACCAGTTGATGTTCAATTGAGAGATAGGAATTTTCAAGCTAATTTGATCTTGAAGGACATGCAAGATTATAATGTTATCCTAGGGATGGATTGGTGGGCACAGCATTTAGCCATGATTGAAGGTGCCAAGAGAAGAGTTCTGGCAGAGTGTCCAGGCCAAGGCTGGTGCATGGTGGAAGGTATCAAACCAGGTGAGCCTAAAAAAGTGATATCTACAATCAGGCCTACCATCAATTGGCGAAGAACTGTGTGGGCTACTTGGCCTATGTAACTATTTCTACTTCGCTTGTGTTTGGTGTTTAGGATTTGCTAGTGGTGCAAGAATATTCTGATGTTTTCCCAGAGGAATTGCCCTGTATGCCACCACACAAGGAAGTGGAGTTTGTGATTGATCTAGTGTCAAGATAAGGTCATATTTCAAAAGCTCCATACAGGATGGCACATGCAAAATTAAGGGAGCTCCGAAATCAACTACAGGAACTGATGAATAAGGGATTTATCCGTCCCAGTATTTCACCTTAGGGAGCATCAGTACTGTTCATTAAAAAGCATGACGGTTCACTTCGGCTCTACATAGACTATTAGATGTCGAACCAAATCATTGAATAGAACAAGTATCCATTGCCCAGGATTGATGATTTATTCGATCAGTTGTAGGGAGCATTCGTGTTTTCCAAGATAGACTTGAGATCCGGATATCATCAGTTACGGATCAGTGAGCCAGATGTGTAGAAGACAGCCTTTCGCACCTGTTATAGATACTACAAGTTTTTGGTTATGCCATTCTGGTTAACGAATGCTCCGATTGCTTTCATGGATCTAATGAATAGGGTGTTCAGGCCCTATTTGGACCAGTTTATGGTCATCTTTGTGCATGACTTCTTGGTATATTCTCCAAATGTTGAGACCCACCAAAGGCATTTGAGGAACATACTAGAGATGCTAAGATGGCATCAGCTTTATGCCAAGTTCTCCAAGTGCGAGTTTTGGCTGGAGGAGGTGTCCTTCTTATCATCTCAGAAAAAGGCATTAAGGTAGACCTAGCCAAGGTAGAGGTTGTGAACAGTTGGACTAGACCAAAGACAGTGATTGAAATCAAGAGTTTCCTTAGCCTAGTAGAATATTATAGGAGATTCATCTAGGATTTCTCCAAGATTGCTGCACCATTGACTAAATTGACTAGAAAGGAAGTGCACTTTGCTTGGGATCGGCAATGTGAAGAGAGCTTCAATGACTTGAAGGCTCATTTGGTGTCAGCCCCAGTTTTGACTTTGCCTTCTAGGAGTGGCGGTTTCATGGTTTACAACGATGCTTGTGGGACCGGCTTGGGGTGTGTGCTGATGCAGCATGACAGGGTGGTGGCATAAGCCTCGTGTCAGTTAAAAGATCATGAGAAGAACTACCGCACCCATGATTTGGAAATGACTACTATTGTATTCGCCTGAAGATTTGGAAACATTATCTGTATGGTGAGCAGTTTGAGGTGTACATAGATCACAAGAGTCTGAAGTACATCTTCACTCAGAAGGATCTGAACCTAAGACAGAGGCATTGGGTGGAGTTTATCAAGGATTATGACTTCAGCCTTTCATACCATCCATGGAAAGCAAATGTAGTTGTAGATGCTCTGAGCAGACGCCCTCATGTCATGGCTAACGTGATGATTCATGAATGGAAATTGTTAGAGGGGCTAATGGAGTGCAAACTGCAGAGATAGTCTAAGGGAGCTTCCAGAGTTATGTGGGCAAATTTATCTATTCGCCTAAGGGTGATCGAGACGATTGTCTCCACTCAACAATATGATTATTTTGTGTTGGATATCTGGTGGAAGTTGGAAGCTGGGAATGCCCCTCACTTTTCGGTTGGGGTAGACGATGGGTTGAGGTATGATCTGAGGTTGTATGTGCCTTAAGTGGAAGAAATCAAGAGTAGTCTGCTTGATGAAGCTCACTGCTCGAGATATACCATTCATCTAGGAAGCACTAAGATGTATAAGGACATGAAAAGGAATTTCTGGTGGCCTGGGATGAAGAGACAGATTGTTGAATATGTGGCAAAAAGTGCATTCTGCTAGATGGTAAAGATAGAACACCAGAAGTCCAGAGGGACCTTGCAGTCTGTGGACGTTCTAGTGTAGAAATGGGAGAGTGTGTCAATGGATTTTGTGATCAGTTTACTAAGGACCTGAAGAAAGAATGATACAGTTTAGGTGATAGTGGATCGCCTCACAAAATCAGCACATTTGATACCAATGAGGGTGAATCTTCCCTTGACGAAGCTAGCAGAGTTGTACATTGCATAGATTGTAAGACTGCATGGTGTCCTTGTGTCTATTATGTCGAACAAAGACACGAGGTTTACATCGAGGTTCTGGCGAGCTTTACAAGAGGTTTTTGGTACAAGGTTGAGTTTTAGTACTACCTTTCACCCCCAAATGGATGGTTAGACGGAGAAGACCATCTAGACACTAGAGGACATGCTGAGGGCCTGCACCTTGGACTTTGGTGGTAGCTAGGAGGATCATTTACCTCTGATTGAGTTTGGATATAATAACAATTACTACGACAATATTGGTATGGCACCATATGAGGCATTGTATGGCAGACCATGTAGAATACCCACTTGTTAGAGTGAAGTGGGTGAGAGACAGTTGGTTGGCCCTGAGATCGTACACAAGTACGAGGGCAAGGTGAACCTGATTAGGAAGAGACTATTATCTGCCCAAAGTCGGTAAAAGAGTTATGCAGATAGGAGGCGGAGACCTTCAAAATTCAAGGTAGGAGACTTGTTTTCCTGAAGGTGTCACCCACCAAAGAAGTAATGTGGTTCGGAAAGAGAGGCAAGCTGAACCCCAGATATATTAGACCGTACGAGATTACCAAAAGGGTTGGTGAGGTGGCATTTAGATTAGATCTGCCTTCGGAGTTGGCCAATGTACACAGCACTTTCCATGTGTCCATGTTGAGGAAATGTTTGGTCGACACATCCCAGGTTATACTAGTGCAGCTAGAGGAGCTGCAAGAAGACCTGTCTATAATTGAGAATGCAGTTTAGATACAAGATATGAAAGAGCAAGTCCTCAGGAATAATGTGATTCCATTGGTGTTGGTCCAATGACAACATCGTGGTACAGAGGAGGCTACCTAGGAGCGCGACGTGGACATCCAAAGACAGTACCCCTACTTGTTTTATTAGAGCTGAATTTCGAGGACGAAATTCTTATAAGGGCATAGGAAGTGACTTCTGGGCCTAATTATTCAGTAAATGTAAATCATGTAATTAATTGTAATATTTGAAATTGGTTTATTAATGGATAATTTGAAATTCTGGTATTGTTGTGTCTCTCCCTCTATTTTGTCGAGTTAATTGGTCCTTGATTGTGTGGTTTCTAGCGTTATGCTTGTGTGTGTAGGACCTGGGTTGGATCTTGGTCAGCCTGAGCACAATGTTCCCCGATTCACGTGCTTGTCTTCTTCCTCTTTCCATTTTTCCTCTTCCACGGCCTGTGCTCTCTACATGGTAGCTGTCTCGTCTCGTCTTCTCCTTACCAGACCTAGTGGGGTGGTGATCAGTGAGATTCGCGGAGGTGACTGGGTCAGAGAGGCTTAAGAGGAGCTGGAGGAGATAGAGTGGAAGGCACAAGTTGAGCTAGAGAACCGGTGGGGAGGGAGAGTGGTGCACGCGAGCCTGGCTAGTGCCATCGAGGGAGAGGATCTTGCCATTGGTCAGGGACTTCTAAAGCTTGTTATGGGGCTGAGGAGGCTCGTCGAAGTTTCGAAAAGATCACTGGAGTGCCGATCCAGGTACGCAACCCCTTCCTTCCTTCATTTTGGAAAAATAGGATAAATGCATGAAAATGATGAATAAAGCATGTAAAATCATGGGAAAATAGTAGAAATAATGGAAATGTTAAGACTGGCATGACTATGTAGAGATCATGCTAGGTTGTGTGAATTTTGTGGATTTATGGATGAATTTTTTGATGCATGCTGCAGTAGCCATGTAATGAGCTTCATGTCTTTAAGATTTTACTATGGAAAGTATGCTTAATGGATTTATGAATGGTTTGAGAGTTTTGGAAGTGGACTTGAAAGTCTACACCCCATGTTTAATGTGTAATTTTTGGTGTGTGTTTGATAGGTCCGTCGAAGGTCTCAAGACCGACGAACACATGGTTAGGGCTCAAGGGAGGTATTCTGGGATTGACATTTTAGCATGCTGAATTGGGTTCGGCATACCATTTTGCTGTTAGATTTCGACCAAAGACCCTAATTCGGTAGACCAAAAATGTCCAGTCTTCTATTTCAGGGGATTTCAGTCAATCGAAATGTTTCAATCAACCAATATTGGGATTTTCGAATGACCTAATCCCAAGTTCGGTCGACTGTTCTAGGTGTTTGATGCCCAGTTTGGTATACCGATTAGGTTTGGGTTGCCGAACTAGGCCCCTAACCTATATGAATAAGTGTGCATGAAAAATGGAAATAGATGGTTTTAAAAGGATAATGGGCATGTATTAATAATGTTTTCCCCATGTAAATGTCATGGAAGAATATGGAATCCAAATAAATGAACTTGAAAGTGGTTTTGGGCTTAAGGCCCAAAAATGAAAGGAAATTGTTAAGCGTTTGGTTTGATACGATTTTTGGGCATGACCCAATAATGAAAGTGAAAGCATTGTTTTTCGTGGTTTTGAACTTAGGACCCAAATGAAGGGTCAAAGTTGCATGGAAGTGACTTCCAACAATGGAAAAGAAAATAATAATTTTAACCATGTCGGCGAGGAGATTCCGCAAAAGAATACGAAATCGGTCGGCAAAATCACGTCGAAAAACAAAACAAATGCAAAATGCAGGAGTCGCCACCTAATATATTATGGAAGACAAGGAAAACCATTGTAGACACCCCGATTTTGAGGTAACCCAGGAATGAGTGTCCCTATGTTGCTTTGGATGTGATCAGCCCTTAAACCAAGCCCCAAACCCATTAGCCAGAGCCCAAATCAGACATTTGTGAGCAGGGCTGGCGCACCAACTTGGCGCACCAAG